>PKRV01001350.1:617002-894828 GCA_003709505.1 Hyphantria cunea
ATATATATATATATATATATAAATAAAGACGTATCTATTAATTAACTCCACTCACATAAAAATACGACAAGCCGTTTAGGCTCTAGGGTGTGCTAAAGAAATACACACACATATATTCATACATTTTTACACACCTTTCGTAGTCGGGTAAAAAAGGACAAGTTTGAGTAATTGGGTAATCATTTCGTTTCCAGTGCCATAGCAGTGGTGAGGTTTGACAAATCGGGCAACTTTAAGTTACTTTTTCTTGCCCACTCATTTAATTAGAAAAGCCAAAGGTGCTTCTAAAAGAGAGTAATGAATAATCTATTAAATTTCCCAAACCCCAAATAAAAAAAGTCTTAATTTTGACTGATTATTGCTAGAGTGTTTTAAGAGATGTTACAAGAAGGAACCGAAAAATCTACGTCGCAATTGTACGAATGAAAAAAAGAGGATTAGCAAGCTGAAGTGGCAGTGGACTGGCCACATTATCAGCAGAACTAATTAGCGTTAAGGTAAACGGGTTCTTGAGCGGAGACCGCGTCTTGGCAAACGTAGTATAGGACATCCACAGGCCAGGTGGAGAGATGATCTGTGCAAGGCGGCTGGCAGGTGCTGGATGCGAGAAGCCGAGGATCGAACCAAGTGGCGTGCAATTGGAGAGGCCTATGTCTAGCAGAGGACTGCGATAGACTGATGATGATGAAGTCAGTGTCACTATATGTAGGCACATTACAGACACGAATTTAGATTCTGCATCAAGTCTCAAGTACATAACTAAAGTTGATCAGCGCCTGAGATTGCGGTGTAAAGTGTGACGTCATGATCACTTCACACCTTTCTTTTCGCATATGTAGTAGCAAAAAATCAATTTGACAGCCATTTGTTTTTTATTTTCAGGTATATAAGCAGTAGTGTAGTGTGGGTGTATCGGCGTGGCGCTAATGATGACAAGGGTGCGGGCGCGCGGAGACGCCGACCAGAGCGTGCCGATATATTTGACGCACAACAATTACCAACATGTTCACCAGGTAAGTTCTTCTAAATTATTACTTCCCTAGCTAATTATATTTCATATGTTATTTTACCACCTTAAGCCCCAGTGGCTTAAAATCTGCATTGATGGATCATGTAGTCAATAATTTGAAATATAGTTGTAGCATATACATATACTTAAAAGATGTCGTATCGAACTAAGTTAAAAAAATAAAATTCTCATTAAATTTTTTAACGGAAGTGATATTGATAGAATGATTCTTAAAACCCTATGAAACACGCTGATGTTCTTACCGTATTCACTTAATGGACCTAAACGTCATTCATATTGTCATCTCATACAAATGAGTTAATTTGATGGATTCTAAATTCAATATAAGTTCATAAACCTAAAAATACAGTAAGGAGAACGTGAGTAACCGCTTATTAAGACCTACGTCACCAATAAATACCATAAGTCTATTTATTCACGTGGTACGTACCGTTGGTGTTAAAACTTTACGTGTAAAATAGACCTTCGAATCTCACGAAATATTTTCGTGATTTTCGTCATAACCTATTAAATACACGTCACTACTGTTACTGTTATC
Source organism: Hyphantria cunea (assembly GCA_003709505.1). Classification (NCBI taxonomy): domain Eukaryota; kingdom Metazoa; phylum Arthropoda; class Insecta; order Lepidoptera; family Erebidae; genus Hyphantria; species Hyphantria cunea. Next base: position 618,571 of record PKRV01001350.1, read on the forward strand.
ACGTGTTGCGACCCGGTGGTTCTCAATAATTCCAATGTGAATGAACCTTAACACTCGTAAAACCCGTTCATGATTTTTGTCATCATCAATTAAATATCTAAACGTCACTTGCAAATTATAGCCGTGTTTTACATACTGAAGTAGGCAGTAAGTGATTTTTTACAAGATCGTGATGTTGTGATTGATGATACGACACGGTTGATTTTTGTCCTATATCGTGACAATTTCACTTGAAATCGTGCTTATAATGACCACTATGAAACAGTTATGACTAAATTTAAAATAAGTGGTTCTTAGTTTGGACGGATTTTGAACGAAGATTTTGATTAAAAATTTTATTGCAGTTTTCCGCAATATGTCACAAGTTTTTAAAAAAGTATGTCAAATTTTACATGATAAATATAATGATCGCATAACGTTGTATTTACAAGTAATTTTGCTTTGATTAATTTCCTATGAAAATTCCCATTAAAGCTTATACTATTAAAACCTACTTTAAAAATATATATGTTAATATATATAAAAAAATATTATAACCTATTATACTAATGTAGATTACGAGAAAGATACGTTGACTGCTGGTAAACATATTGCAAGTACAACATTGCATTCTGGATCTCAATATTATTTACTGGTAAAATATGTGACATATTTTACAATAACAAAATTGTTATAACTGCAAAAAAGTTGTTTTTGTATTTTTTGAACATGATAAGATAAAAGAACACACGGTGTTTATCTGTTAGTGAGTGTTATACTAGACTAAGATACCTTTTAAAATGTATTTTGAAATACACTAAGTGTAAACAATAGTTGATGAACCAAAAAATAAATAAACTAAAACCTATACTATATTAAAATACTTAGTATAACATAAGAAAATATAAAATGATTCCAAAGAATACTAAAATTCGTAAAATAATTTAAGCTCACTCGGAGCTACCTGAAAGACAAAATTTTTATTTACAAAAAAACTTCAACTCTATTGAATAATTCCTGGCTATAGAAACCACAAATATTAAATTATTTCGCAATTCTTACGTACGATTCTATTTATACAAAGGTTGCTATGTACCATGTTACATATGAGAAGAATACGTTTACATCTGTTACGTATGGTTGTGTAATCATGTGTCAAAATGACGTTTCCCATGAAATCAGACATTTGAGTAAAGTGACGTAGATGTGAAGAGGTATGGTTGGCCTTAAAAATTATACATAATTAGAACTGTCAATACCTTTTTTATTAAATTTGTAACTAACAGATTTCATTACAGCTAAAGTTCAAAGTTCTATATGGGTTTTAGTACAATTAGGAATTTCCCAGCCAATTTCATTTGGGGTTAGTGCCACAAATTAATGTCACAAAGAAGCCATCTGTCTAAAAATTATGAAAATGTAATCGTTTTGAGTCAATTCAAATGGGAAAATAAATTCAGGCAAGGAAAATGAATTCCATAATCCGAGGCAGTCCACTGAATAGTTAACGAGAATTTGACTCCGTTTATGGGAAAATATTTTATCCAACAATATTTTAACCGATGTTTTTTTTATCAAGTTAAGTCCAACAGACCTAACTTGATAAAAAAAACATCGGTTTACCATTACATTTTGATTGAGACACTGTTCGAACTTGCGACTTCGCTCGAGTTAATGCAAGTCTTGTCAACCATTTTCAGGATTGACAACATGACATAATCATAACGCTTTTATAAATTTTGACTACCTAGACCTGTTCAGTCGTTCTAGCATGATTAAGTAGCAACCCATCTATACTCTCGCATTTCTTACAAGTAAGATAAATTATCATCCACAATATTTTATTCGACTAATATCAATATAACACTTTTAAAAGTCGTAAAATTATTTAATTATATATCACGAATTGGTAATAATTAAACAGTCTAATACGTTTAGCGCCTGCTACGTCAAGTATCAATTTCACAATGTATAAAATTTTGTCTCCATATTTGTAAAACTTGTTAGTGAGTATGTTTCAGTCGCCTTCGCGTCCGTGAAATATATGTGTCGATAACATATTGATTAAATATGACCTAGTTGTTTGAAAAAATAACTTAACGTTTTCAGCAAGTAGAGGCTTTATAATATTATATTTTAAACGAATTATGGACGAAAATACCTCTAAAGGAATCTGTAACTCTGTTTCTGAACTTTTATTCTGAGGGAGACCTCTTGAACCATAACAAAAAAATACTAATAATTGTATTTAATGAAAATATTTCGAAATTTTAATATTCCTTTAAAATTTCTGCTTTTCAAATAAGTAACCGCATTACTATAGCAATGAATTGTACTATTTTTATATAAATAGAAGAAAACCTGATTGAATTTTTCACATTATGATTTAAAAATGTTTTTAATATCTACCTGGGTTTCTTAATTCTTCACTTCATTTATAATTGAATTTCAAATCAAATATAGTCATTTGAATTCTTGAAACTTTTTTTTACTATCCAAAAAATTTTCTACATGTATAAATACATAGACAGATTCTTAAACCATAAGGACTTTTAGGCGAGACGGAGTTGGCTTATAACAACAGATTATTTAGCTAATCAGATTTACGCAGTTTAGCACAGATATACATAAAACACAAAACTAAAACAAAAACGCATATATTTTCAATAGATTTCCATAGTTTTCATCTCTTAATCATATTTCTTAATAACATTAAGTTTTTTAAATTTAAAGTTAAACTCCCTATGAAAAAAAGCCTTCAAATACTACTCACTTGTAAAGTAATAGACCTTATGTCGACGTTCCACACATAACTCAAATTGTCTTCATGTATTTTTTGTCCGGCGCAAACCACTCAAATAACGTAATGCGCATAAGCCCATTACAAAATCATTCGTGAGCGTACACTGCTTACGGCTAACTACCCATCTCTATTAAAATGAGGTATCGTGTCAAATGGTCTTTAACTTGTTATATATTTTAGTTTTTCAGAAGGCATTACTTGCATTTATTTTAAAAGCGTTTTTCTTCGCCTTTGTCTTTATCTGTACATGTTTTAATGTACTCTAGTTTAGCATAATTATATTTTTTTTGTATTACTAACACTATTACAGTCAAAGAGTAAATTATAAATAATTCTCAAGGAGCCATGCTGGTTTCAGCACGAACGGGCCGGTTTGACCAGGGCAGTACTACCCTCTCACAAAAAATCAACGCAAAATGACAGCGTTCGTGCTGTCGTGTTTGTTGGTGGGTGCGAGACCGGAGGCCTAATAATGCAGAAGCATCACTAAGCCGCCATGGTGTGGGTCACCATGCTGCATTGTCTGCATGCACAGTGAGAATGTTCACCACCACTCTTGGGCTTTGGCTCTTGGCTTTCTGCTTACGCTTTCCATCAGACAGAGTGGAGTAATTTTGTCAGGGTCATACAAAAACAAAACAGTACTTTAAAGACGGTGGTCCTAATAGCGTATCTACTATTCGATATTGTCATGTTGTAGAATTGGCATTCACGAAAATATATAATAAAATTAAAACATCTTTAGCTACTTCAGTTACTTAAATCGAGAAAATACAATAAATTTAACTGTACATGGCTCTTAGAATGTCATGTTATAATCAGTAAAAATAAAATGTTGTAAATTTCGAAAATATATTTATTAAAACAGCCTTATATTAACACTTTATATTTAGCTATAAACCAAACTATATAATCAATGTACTCGTTGTGATAAATTTAATTTATTTAGTAAATGTAAACTATGTCATACAAATAGTGATAAAACCATAAACTTCTACTTTAACGATTGCATAATAACATATGAACTATTTAATTACTTGTCATTTACAAGAACTCAGATTAAAACACTGACTTGACATTTGACAGCCTCCTTGGCGCAGTGGTAGAGTATGCAACTGCTGTGATTGAGTTGTCTCGGGTTCGCTTCCGGGTCGAACTACATGTTTTGATGATCTACAATAACTTCTTTCGAAGTTTGGGTATTTTCTATGTATAATATGTATGTGTTTTATTTTTGTCACTTGTGCAGTACCTATAACACAATCTCTGCTTAGCTTGGGACTAGATGGCCTTGTGTGTTAGATGATTGATATATTTATAAACAATAAATATTTCGGTCATCTACCACACAATTAAATATTGTGTTAATGTGTATTACTATGGATGACTCTAAAGAAAATAAAAGCTGTTAGTAGGAATTTGTAATTAAATAATTAATATACATTGAAATTGTTGCCGATTGTTTCAACATAGGTTTGCAAGATCAAAAAAGACAAACGTATTTTACGATGTGACGCCTTGTGATTAGATACTGTAATAAGTTTAGATTTATTTGTAAAAGTATAAATATATAATATTTGAACGTTGTGCATTTTAAAGTCACAAGCATAAAGTATATGTAATATATGAATACTGTTTTTAGTATCATGAGCATTTTTGGCCCAACGTTAGTCTGCACCGGTGTACACCGACTGGTCTCGTTCGTTTAATGCTCGCTATTTATATTAAGCCGTAAGATGACTTGCTCTTATTGTCCATAACCAGCTATTGTCACTAAAGCATTCTAAAATTGTATTGGACGACATCCATTATAGAAAGTAGAGTAAAAAGTTGATAGCGGCTAACTATTAAAGTGATTTTATAACGCAGGGACTAGATAATTTTTACTTAGATTTACTTTAAATGATTTTTTGATATTTGGTATGCTTCCTTAATTGCCTCTTACGACACCCATTTTGTATTCTTAATCCGTTTTCACACGGATGAAAATAAAATACAACAAAAAATGTTTTCAACATAATTATACATACATCGAGTAACTCTGATACTGTACTGTAATAGAGTATTAAGTGCCATCTATAGTCAGTTATTATATTATTCTTAAAAAACATACCCACATAATAAATCTATAATAATATGATAAACGCGAAAGTTTATTTGCATGGATGTTTGTTACTCTTTCACGTAAAAACTACTCAACGGATTTGGATGAAACTTTACAGTAATATAGCTGATACATTAGAATAACACATAGGCTACTATTTGCCGCGATTACCGACATATACGCGGTCGGAGCCGCGGGCATAAACTAGTAAAGAAATATATATACAAAAATTAATATTTACTTTGAGTTCATTAGCAAGATAATGTCACTTCGACTTTCTTGAATTTGAAGATGATGTTCTCCTAGTCACGTCGGCCAGTCTCAAAGTCAATTATGTAGGATCTATTATAATGCACAAGTGTATGCGCGGACACATGTGCATTCTCTGTTTTTCACTCTCATATTCCCATGGGACGGTTATCCGACACGACCGCGTAGAGATCAATCATATGACCTACGGCTTAAAGTGCTCGCCGAGGCAAGGGGGCTAAGACCTAAGAGTGTAAATAAACTAATGAAATGGTAATCCTACTAGCATTACACTTTTCATAATTTTAAACATTAAATATTTTAAATTCATATTCTCTAGTCCATTCCAATATCGCATTAGACCTACTTAGCGCTTCACCTAACGTCAACTCAGATTAAAGGTGACTAAAAAATATTCTTATCCCATTACATTAGAGCTCAAAATCATAGAATGGCCTCAAAAGTAGCCAAATGAAAATGACATGTGCGTATAATCACTTACATGAACTTGTCAGTTACTCTGATGGTGTAATGTATTTTACTTTAAAATATCTGTATTTTTAAATAATGTAAATAAATCAATATTTTGAACGCCATCTAGTCCCAAACTAAACAGAGCTTGTTATAAGGGTCTACAGACAATTTAAACAGTGTTGACAATATGTACTTATATGTTATTAAAAACCTTTTTAAAGTTAATACTATCGGCTGTAAATAGGCATTGTATATACGTACATATCTGTGCAAAAAATACTTATTACTTATTAAACAACAACAATTGAAGTATTGTAGTGACATCACTAGTACATTCGCGTTATTACTGCTACAAGCGCAAAATACATGGCGTCTTTTAAAGTCAAACACAAAACTTAAAAATCCACACAGCATGCATGTGTTTTCTACATGTTCAAGCATATATTGAGTTGACTCTTACTTAAGTGACTTTAAATAGCAAAAACTGTTTAAATTAATTCTTTATTGTGTAAAGCGTACATGTGTAATACAACTTCATTCCCGTTACAATCTAACCCATTAATCATACACTGCAGCTACAAATAAGTTCACAATCGCATGTCACAAGCATGGTTAATCCAGGCACGTGGACAGACGTCGATTTGATGGTTTTGATAGCGACAGCGACGTAAGCCCGTAAGCCGATCAATGCGTGCAAGTTTTGTTGGAAAGTACTGATGACGAGAACGGTGTTTATAGTCTAGTAATTATAATTCAATGATGCAATAAAGGGATACACATAGATAATAATTTATATTTATTAATTATTACTCAGTAACTCTAATTCTATTTGTGAATAGAATTTAACATGAAAGTTTTAGCATCGGTTATATACTAAGGGTGGCATTGTTTTTAGAAATAATATATTTTAAGTAACCTCAGATGTAAATAGTATTTTCATTTTTTAGAAAATTAGTTGTGACAAAATACGTGTTTTATTGTAAAAAATGAATATATATTCAAAAAATAGTACAAAACTAACTAACGAATCAATTTAAAAAACAAGGAACTGACTGAAATATTTTGAACTATTTTACGAGTTTTGTGTTCAACTGTACGTTACACAATTGTCCAGCCTCAGTCAAACACCGTCACAACTTTGACATTCAGTTGACAGTTCGATACGACATCACTGAATGTTTTGACAGTTGACATCAGTCCTTTTAATAAACAGTGTCGATCTAATTATCTTATTGTGATACTAGTAAACTCATTAAAACTAATTAAATGAAACATATACTATTATTAGCAGTATTTACAATTCTTCTTCTTCCGGGCCTCATTCTCCAACTAGCTGAGGTCGATTTTAGTTCTACTGCTACACTTCTGATCTTAGATTTTTTATATAGAAGGACTGCCGTTAGATCTCCAAACTCAAGTACTGGGCAATATCGTAGTCCCTCTAATGCTTACGGCGAGGTTCTGTAACAATATTGTAGTCGGACTTTTTGGGGCTAACTACCCGCAACGATTGCCAAAGATGTTCGTATGGCAACGAGACCAAGGGCTTAACGGTCTTAATAATAAAAAGTCAATAACCTTTATACTGACCTGGTTGCTTAACTTTGAAATTTAACCAAGTATGTTTCCCACGAGCCCCTCAATCTATCAAAGCTTGCAATTATTGAGGAGGAAAACTTGCAATACCTTAAGAGGTAATAAACAATTTCTTTGTATTAAAGTAATCATTAAGTGAATAAACTTTACTTCAAAATTAATTACTTTTCAAATAAAGTTTTAGGTTTACATATTTGTTGTTTATCCGTATTTGTACAAATTAATTGTTCAAACATATATAGGGAGAATCAATCACTGGAATTCCGTTTCTTTTTTAGTTAATTAGTGTAAGGTTTTTGAAAAATAATTACAGATACATTAGGACGCTATTACACGGTCGTATCCATCGACATTATATGGCAATTAAACAAGTTGTAGTGTTTATGACCTACGGTGTTGTTGTCTATGCTATTCATTTGTTGCCAAGAACCATTTCCTTAAGTCATCTCTATTCATTAGAAATACCACTTACCTAAGAAAATATGTATTGCTAAATGTGATTTCTATTACTATATTATACAGCGGTACAGATAACTGTATGAAGTGTAAAGCTTTCAAGAGATTTTGGAATAGTTTCCTGTTAGCTGGTTACTGACATCACTTAAAAACTATATAATATAATATTGTACATTATATATAAGATTCTTATAGTACCATCTATATAAATAAAAATGAATGGCCTTAATGTATGTACGCGCATAGCTTCCGATCGGCTGCACCAAATTAGATTTTTTTATGTGCGGCAAAGGATGGTGTTGGCAAAAAAAAAATTTTTTTTTCCAGTGTACACTGCCTGTACACTGCCTTTAGGCAGTGTACAGTGCCTGTCTGGAACAGAGGAGTGTTCAATTATAACAACAACTTTTTTAGAAATCCAGAATATACCTACGAAAGAAAAATATGGCGGTACGAAGCAGCGAGACAGCTAGTTTTGTATATTTTTACCCTGACATCTACAGTACTGAATCAACCCGAATACCACCTACACATGCAGGATGGGCGTGGTTGATGTCCAGATTTAAATTGATCAATTGGATGTTATTAACCTCAAATACAAAATAATAAGTATGCCGCCAGCAAAATCCTACTGAGCAATCGTAATACCCGTATTGAAAACAAAGGTTTATATATCCACTTAATATATTTCCTAATACAACTCGTTCGGGGTCTGACAGCTGTAGAAAATATACAATTAACAGGCTCACGGGTATTATCTTAATGGATTTATGTACTTATTGATGGATCAATCAAAAGTCCACTCACGCCTAGAGAATGCTTAATTGATAGATGTGTTTAGATGGAAGAAGCTTCGTACTGTGCCTTTGTTTTGCCGACTTCATTGAATGTTATTTGTGTTCTATACAATGTAGATTCGCTAGATACAATTAATAAGTAATGAACTCGTAATAAATATAGGAAACTTAGCAGTAGTATATAAAAAATATTAGTAGACATTTATTTTGTAGCTCATCTACCATTATATAAAAGTTAAAGCTAATAAATTCGAGTTTGAAGCTAATAAATAAGATAAATACTAAAAAGTAGTTGAAAATGTGATGTTCCATATTCTAGTATTAGATTAAAAATGTAACTGCATTCTGAGCGCGTGTATCATCGGACAGTAAATTCCAATGATTTTACATGCTTATTGAAACATGTTCGATTATAAGTAGACCAAAACCTAATTTCTCAGAAGAGACTTGTGTCAAGGAATGAACTGCTAAGGGCTGTTAATGTGGTATCTTGAATACATTTTGTTTAATATTGTTGCCGATCTCATTCATTATCATATTCATCACTGTAATTATAAATTACACAAACATATTTTAACATTGCTAACTTTTTATAAAATGTAATATAATAAACTTTACCTCCAATGAATTTCTGTTTATTTGGCAAAATCAATTTGAAAAGATGCACGCGGGAATAGGATATGTTAAGAATGTAAAAATGATTATCAAAACTCAAATTGACATAATATTTTCATCTCTGCATTACCCTTATAAATAAATGAACCAATATAGCCGATTGAAGTACATTACGGTGTGATAAAAGTCGCAATACAGAATGTTCCCACGAATGCAGATGCCCATAAATTATAGAGATCCAATAAGAGTGACTATTAAATCAGGACTGGTACGCGGAACACTATCATATTTAATAATACTGCTCTTTGCACTGAGGTACTGCAGGGTAGGGTTTAAATTAGAGCATTTATATGATCTGTGTATCTTGTATCACGCCTTGCAAAGGTGTGTAGACAGCTATTAAAGTGATGTTTGGAAAAGGACCGGACAATATTATGGTTTTTTTTTATACGCTCAGGTAACTTAATGATTTAGTCACTTGGTTGTTAGGTTCGATAATTGGTAATATACTCCGAAACATATAATATTGTTCCTCCTCTCCTATACATTTCCATCCATCCTAAGGTTGCCTGGAAGAGATTGCTTTTGGCAATAAGGCCGTCCTTCGTACACTCACATTTTATGTACTCTTTTCTAACTTTAATATTATAGTATGCAAATAAAGAGTTTTCTATCTATCTATTCGAGTTTGTACGTATGAGTAAAGGATCACTTGTCTTGTGCCTGTGTGTTCGCCTTGTCATAGATTTTTTTCCTCTAACCTGTTGTACCCGTGTACCTAAGATAATATTTTTTTTAAACTAAATATATTTATAATTGCAAGCTCTTTTAGAAAATACTTTAGGAGATCCGGATAGGAACATAACATTGCACCTACCAGATGTTAATTATAATATGAATAACATTTATTTAAAACATTTCAAAATGAGGTATTGTGATAGCCGTCATTGTCTTTTCATGTAAATTCTGAACACTATATACTAAAATATTTTGTTGTTACATAGAGCACACCGCATCTGTTTCAAAATCATTCTCGACCTCAGTGAAATTATGTACAGGCTCTTTGTGAAAGTAAAAGGCAAAAATAACCAACTTTATTTTATTAAGAATCTCTCTATTAAAAGTTACATACCGAAAACACTTTTATCTGCTTTTAGCAATGAGTGTGTCAGAAAGTGTGAAGAGATATTATTTATTCGTAACAGATACACGGAAGCCTGCTTTATGTACAATGTAGGACACTCAATTATCATACATCTTGCCTATTACTGACCTAACCTCTTGACCGATCTAGATTACAACTCATTTCACTCATAAAATTTATTAATGCAGTGTCAGTCATTTTGATACGAGCTTTTAAAAACTTAATACAAATGAGCAAAACGTTGTGTAATATGGAGTTACATGTAATGTGTTCGAAATTTTAATTAAACTTTTGAGTTTTTATTTTGTTTGTCGCTCATAGCCCAGTTGCACTCGGTGATTAGAAACAATCACCGAGGGTAAGCAATGACGGCGCGGTTAGTACCTGGATGGGTGACCGCTGGTGGCATGTTACCATTAGCGTCTCCATGATTTGGAGGTCACGTTAAGCAGTCGGTCCTGGTCGTTATCATGCAATAACAGTCGTGAAGCTTAGTTGGAGGCCTAGCGGCTTAAAACATCCAACAGCAAGATACGTAGCCACAACGTATTCTTGCCAGTCTCCAACCTACACTTGGCCAGCGTGGCGACGTATGTCCTTAACCCTCTCCTAAGAGGAGACCCGAGCCCAGCAGTGGGACATTATGGGTTGTTGATTGATTGATTGTCGAATAACTAATTTAAGTTTGCATAGTCTGAAGAAAAAGATTTTATAGAATAAATATAGATGTATAATTTTTGTGTAAACTTCAGACTTTTATCGTGTTGTAAATTTCATATTTTATTATATTATTCCAGAAGTACCTAAGAAGAAATTATTTCTAATGTTTACCTCACCTACTCATTCACCACAAGGAGTAACTATATGTGGGAACGCAAACTTTTAAATATAAAAATATTTCATATAAATTCGTGAATACAAAATTGCATCTATGTTATAAAGTATACCGGCAGACAAAACGCATTAAGTTCACAAAAGCACATATAAAGAACCGGGTAGATTACACCATTGTTATACGTAATTATATACAAACCTTTTAAGCCAATTAAATGTAGTGTTTAATAAGCCTTTACAAGTCAGAATCATAATAGATGACAGATCGGCAGCATTGAGATTATTGCGGATGTAAAGTTAGATTATGTCACATTGAAGTTCAAATGATAAGCTTAAGCGGTTAGAGAAACTTGGTTATACTCTAAAATAATAAATTATATCACAATTAAATTTTATAATTCCGATTATTGTGGTAAGAATTTTTACTCTGTGTAAACAACGTTAGAAATGCCTTATACTGATTGGTAGTAAGGCTGTGGTTTTATTAGTGTCCAATCCTTCCATACATGATATAACAAGTTTATGCCCACGGCTCCGCCCGCGTACATGTCGGTTATCGTAGCAAATAGTAGCATATGTATTATTCTGATGTATCAGCTATATTACTGTAAAGTTTCATCCAATCCAGTCCAGTCAGTAGTTTTTTCGTGAAAGAGTCCTCACAAACTTTCACATTTATAATATTAGTATAGAAATACGAATTAATACATAGGATACTAAGATATATATACTTAGAAATAAATAAAATTTAAGTGTCTGCTTTTAAATTTAACAGCTTTTCACTTAATGCATATGAAAGTATACTTTATTTATATAAGATTTTGGTCTTTTTTATTTTCTTGTCTGGCTGCCTATCCATCTATCTATTAATGCCGGTTAATCTCTGGAGTAGTTGGACCAATTTTGAAGGGACCTTTATTTTTAAATTTCTGATGTTATAAAAAGTAACTCATCCAACTTTTTTCAGAAAAAAATAGGATAATGCGAAAAAAAAGTTAACGAAATAGTGAACAATCTTCAAAAGCAACAAAAGCCGCTCCTAAAACTGCAGGGTGCAGGTAATATATAATTAAAAAAAAAAACAAAAAATTTACAGACACATAATAAGATTTTAGTTTAAAATGTACAAAATGTATCATAACTCCTATATGTACAATATTTACAATACAGCTTTACGCCGACAGCTATTCAAATTGTAAGCCGTTCACTAATCACTTGACACAGAGTATGCACAATGGTTGGTAACCAGGCATGATTTAATAGACCGTTTTCTATATATATAATCTAAGAGGTAAACGAACACAATATCTTACCAGTTTTCACTGACTTACTGACTAACTGGTTAGTCAGTTTTGTTTATGATCAAACTATAGAAACTTATCATCAGCTTTATTTGGTAAGAATTTTACTATTATTTTTTTGGTATACATCTGAATATACGAGACCCACTGACATATGCGACGTAGATGAGCAAATAATATCCTTGAAGCAGGGTTTGAGTTCATCGTGATGGCGTAAGAAAACGGTTCCCGGACCCCTCCTGTCTCAGGCGCAGAGTGACACACCGTGTGGTTTTAGTCGGTTCGATTCCGACACACCGCCCCGCCGCAAAAGCCGGTGGGGTGAAAGCCCGAGGGGGTTTCCACGCGTAAAGAAAAAGAACGAAGGAATGCCTAATATTGATTTTCTGAAATATCATTGCATCATTACTGTCGAATCGATCGATTTGAGGCGTAACATAGCTCCCCCACGGATGTCCTTCCCTTTCTTTGATGCACATATGCACATACGATTGTAATGTTTCTAATAGTTGTAGAAATCAGACATCAGTAGGTAGTACAGCGAAGATTTCAGCACGAACGGGCCCGCTAGACCTAGGCGGTATTGCCATCTCACAGAGCAGCCTAAAATGACATGATCGGTTTTATATTTCTTTGGTGAGTGCGAGACCGGTTGCCTAATAATCTTAATAGGTCGCCATGATAAGGGTAACCATACGGTATTTTTGCATTGTCTACATTTGCAGTAAATATAGTGACCACTACTCTGGGATTCGGCTCATGAATCAGCAAAGTAGATCCATTTTGACAGGCTCATTTTTTTTTTTTATTATTTATCGTTAAGTTATTTTACAAATAATAAAAAATAAAAATCTAAAATAACGAAATTTTCTTTTAGTATGTAAAAAAGCTCTAAGTGGCTAATTACTTCCTGGAGTGTGATTGAACAAGGCCAAGTTTTTGATAATCAGCGACATTCAAGGCCAAGCTTATACAAAAGAACTGAGTACAATCGTCAATGTAGATGCGTAATGCGGTGATTATTATCAAGATGACGAATTCGTTTAGCAGCCTATTTTAGTTTAGAGGACTCGGAATACATTATATTTAGGTATCTGAAGAATATTAGGAGTAATCATAATCATCATCATATTAGTTAAAATACGTCCACTGCTGAACAGACCTTCCACAAGGTTTACCACTATAAAATAAATAAAAAATAAAATAGTCTTTATTTTACTACCAATAAAATATACTAACTAATTTAAATTAATTTATATTTAATCCCTAGATATAATAGTCGCCGCCTTGGCGTAGGCCTCTCCCAATAATTTCTGTTTTCTGTCCATCAGGCATGGACAGAAAACAGAAATTATTCTCATTCTCATCCAGTATGCTCCAACTCTCTGTTAAAAAAATGTCTCAACTTAATGCGCCACACAACAAAATTGTGGAATGAATGTCGCCTGCGGTATTCCCGGACCAATACGACCTTCAACCTTCAAGAAAAGAGCGTACTCCTTTTACCAGAGCCGGCACAAGTGTGTTGCTGGTCTAAGAAGCCGCACGCATTTGTGATGCCTCTGATGTTGCGGATACCCATGGGCGGCGGTAATCGCTTATTAGCAGGCGATACGTATGCTCCTTTGTCGCCTATCTCATAAAAAAATAACAATCTTGTTTTTTTTCGTCCTCTCCTCCTCATTCTCTCTATCGGTAACCACTCCACAACTTTTTTGATCTATCTATTGCTTTCCATTCTACATATACGACCAGCCCAGTTTTAGTTTAATAACCGAATTCTTTCTGTAATATCTTTACTCTCTACAAACATTTGTAATTGTTCAAATTTTTTTATTACTAATTTTGTCTATTTATTTTATGCTTAACATACTAATTTCCATTTTCCTTTGACATATTGCCAGTTTTTCCTCTTCTTTTCTCTTTAGGGATCAAGTTTGGCATCCGTAAGTCTCCTTTTCTTCATTTTAACCTTTATTTGGCACAAGAACTGAATTAATTATTTTAATTTAATATGATCTTCATGGAAAATTAAGAAAAAATAAACTATATAACTAAATATATATTTAACACATCTGACACGCAACACCAATCAGCTTGAAGCTAAATATAGTTTGTGCAATGACAGCTAAATTAACCGTAGTTATGTAGTTTTTTATCCTAGCTATACATTTTACTTACATTTAATAGTGATTCTCCATCCAATTTGAGCATACGATGTCTTTCTTAATTAGAGCCGGGCTATTATCATTTACTCCAGTTCTAAAATAATGTTCAATTAAGTAAAACTTAAAATTAATCGGAAGTTTCGAAAGCCAGTTACAATATTTGATGCTATAACAAATCAATTTAGTAACACTCATTCTCTATATTAATTTACATAAGACACTTTGGTGAATTATTTGTTTGTGAAAAGAAACTCATCTTTTATGTATAACACACTTTTCTTTTTTTAAAAGAAGCGCTATCTATAATAAATTTTAATGCCCAATCCTTATATACGCAAGAGACCACAGATCAGAAATAAACACTGCTAAAACAAAAGATTTATATTAATTACCCGCGAAATAAGCGTGAAAAAACAATTATAATCCAATTGGTATTCGCGAGAGGGTGCTAAATAATTCCACCGCAGTCGAGTCATTAGCTGACAGATAATTTTAATCTTCGATTAAACGCTAGTTCTGACAGTTTGCTGAATAATGAACGCTCGTACTTTACGGTGCGATGTTGATTAGGTTGATATTAAATTTGCATTTGTTTTGATTGTATGGAAGATATACGGGCCTGATATTTATAGGTTAAATTACAAACAAATTTATTTTGGTGATATACAGTAGATTGCGCTTGATAAAAGAATGAAAAATTATCGCAATAAACTCTACTAACAACCTCCGAATTTGTTTTCAAGTAGTTTATTTCTACATCAACAAAATAAAGCCTAAATTTTTTCTTATTATTTCATGTCTAAATTAAGACTTAACTATATTAATAAATAAAGTAATATTAGGCGTACAATAAATAGAAAATATATAAATGGCTTTTGCTCTCATGGTTATTTTCCTACATTGAAAGAGCAGTGTCAAGTAGTGTTGGGTCGTCGCCCGTATACAATAGGGTACTCATTAGTAGGCGGGCAGCATTCGCTAATTATAACTACATGAACAAGAACACAGCACCAAAGTGTCACACTCTAGTCGTTCTTGTCAACAGTTTGACCTAGGGACTGAGTCACCAAGAAAATGGTATGGAAATTTGAATGGACTCTTTCTTATGAGTATATGAAGTATTAAAAAACATTTATGCATTATGTTAATGTGAGTGACTTTAATGGCCAAAATTGTAACTCGTAAATCAATAACCGTTTAGATTATTTACAGATCACGGTTAATTTGGTTGGGATGGATTGAATGACAGACGGATAGTAAAGTCTTAGTAACACGGTTCCGTTTTATTCTTTGGGTACAGTATAACATACATTTTTTTACCGAAAACACCCTCTAGGAAAAGGGAGTTTCACTCCTAAGGGGGCAAATTATGACTGAACGTTTGTATGGAAGTCCGATATTTTATTAAGTAACGTGAAAAACGAAATCCGCTGGCAGTTACTATTTTGATGTAAAGTCACAACACTGGTATTCAATCAGACTTTTAATAAGCTGGTATTTACAAACCTTCCTACAAGGAAATATTTCACACACAAACTTACCTTAAAGAACTTTCAGAAGGAATACAATCATCCCGAAGTGCGTGTTGCCACCATTGTTACTTACGTGGGAAATGGAGCAAAACTTCTGACATGATGAGACGTCAAGACGTCAAACTTAAGGTTTTACAGAAAGCTTTCAAATATCCCTAATTACTCTGTAACTAAATACCTTCCGTTAATACTTATTCAACTTTCACATCACAAATTACTGGCGCGTGACCGGCTTACCATTACATTCTCGGGCTTTGTGATAGTTTGCAAAATGTCCACTTATAGTGTCTGAAAGCCGCAAAGACTCGAGCAACCTTATGGCACACTCTCACATTATTATATGTATAACGGGAAATTAATTCTCATTTAGTCATATAAAATTATCTTAAAAGTGACGTAATCTTATCAAAGAAGGAAGTTCTCTAGTTAGCTATTTATATAATTTTGATATATTTAAGAATGAAATGTTTTTTTATTTGTTTAACTTGTATTATGGCGAATAATACATACCTACTGTAAAATATCGTTTTATTTCCTTATGTGTGGAGCTATGACCATAAACGATGTGATTCTGAGCAAAGCTTTTCATACAGGTGATAATGAAATACTGCCTCACTAGTCTAGCGGTTGATGTATGCGACTGCCAATCACGAGGTCTCGGATTCGAATCCTGGGTCGGGCCAAAAGTGTTATTGTGTTTTTTGATTATAAAAATACTTAATAATAGCTCGGACTTTGGAAGTTGGGGTCTGAACCCCCGTGCCTCAGAGAGCACGTAAGGCTGTCGGTCCTGCGCCTGATCGCTCCCCGGTCGTGTCGGTTAACCGTCTCATCAGGATTTGAGACAGAGAAACAGAGAGTGCACTTGTGTTTGCGCACACACTTGTGCACTATAATATCTTCTGCGTATAGGTCTCCGTTGAGTTGGTGCCGTGGCCGAAATCGGCTAGCAGAACATCATCATCAATGTAATACACTTTAACGGATTCTAATAGCAAGTAAGATACCTTTGAAATCAGGAAATACTCTAGAGTAAACATTAATTATAATAGAGACTAATAATTAGTCCTTAAGTTTACTGTCGCAAACAATAGAAATATCTGTCTGAAACAATGAAGTGGAATTATAGCGAGCCCTTCGGGGCTAATGTGGCCATTTCTGGACAGAGTACTTCATGAGTACGTGTTATGTTACACGTAATATGGACATATGACCGGCAAGTGGCCTTTTGACATCCACCTAAGGCGATTATTATAAAATGTTACCACAAGACAAAATTTGCAACAAGTTAAGCTCAAATATTTTACTCGGAAGAAATATAGTGTTTGAAGTACCTGAACGATACCCATTTTGTTGTATGTATATATATGCTTTGCTAAGATAGCCATTTTTCTTAATTTAGATGGTCTACTTACGTAAAAATACGCTTGAATAGGGTCTCATAATTTCTTTACACAAAGAAGTACAGCACCAGTAATAGCAATAAAAATAAAAGTATAATCTACAAAAATAAAATTGAATCACTGAAATGTGTGTACGCGCTTAACTTCCGATCGATTGCACCAAATTGGTTGATTCTCTTTTTTGTGTGTTTTCTAAAAGTCGGAAGTGTAATTTTTTTTAGTCTACGAATGAACTATTCGTGGGAACCCAAGACGGATTATACCTATAAATGATAAAAACACACTTTTCAGAAATTTATATAATAAATAATAACGAAAAAAATGCCGGTATGAAGTTCACGGGATCAGCAAGTAAAATATATTTATCACCATGTATTCAACTACGAGGATCGAACCTAGTTGCGTGCAATCACACAAGTTTATATACAGCATTGGACAGCGGCAGGCTGATGATAATTTATTCAATTTCACAAAATCTTCCAAATAGCAATTGTTGTAAACAGACTGATTTCAAATCATATTACGCTATACTATCTAACTTATATTTTACTTGTGTATGCAGATGCATAAATGAGTAGCGTATATTTATAACTGTAAGGAAATAAATGTAAATAGTTGGAGATTATAAGTGAAAATTTCAAACAAGAAATACGTAGTAATAAAATCTTTTATGATCTAAGATGGTATTAGAATTTATAGGGATATAGTATGGTCTATCGTCCTTAGGAGGTAATGCGAGTGGCGTGTTGTACTGTACCACGGACACGCTGTTGCGGTTTTCTGTGAACTACCCTTAGTGTTTGGTTCAAAGAAGAGGCGAGTGCGAGAGCTACTGTGAATGTATAGCAGACTTGAGGATTTATTCAGATTCATCTAAACAATTTTTGTTTAATCAATACTATCATTAGCACTTATTTATTTTTAATAAACTAATATGATATTATTGATAATTTTGAATACAAAGCTGATTAAACTTTAAAACTGCTGTGATAATTTTTGCTTTAGTGTGGGTACTGTTTACAACTACACAAGAATAATTTAATTTTTTGTGATGGTTCTTTTACCTATATAGAGGAAAATTAAACACAGATACAAAGCCCATTTCTCTTTATTTCTTTGATGATAATACATCACTACACGGATCACGCAGTGGTTGAAGCGGTCGCCACGCCGTTTCCTACTGCGTTGAGTTTTATGGGTTCAAATCCCACAAGGCATTGTGTGATTCGAAAAGGGTTGTTCTGAGTTTAGGTGTTCTTTATACCTGTTTCATGCATGTTTGTAAAGTCCCCAGCGACACATGATTTATTCCAACATCGGGAGCTGTAATTTAAAAAAAAATGTTTGCAGATTAGGATTCTATATTCGTTAAACTAAATAAAGCGTAAAAATTTGAAACTATGTATTCCTTATTTTCCAACTTGTACCATACAAGACCTGATATTGGAAAATTGTCTAAATTATTAGCTGCCTTTGTAACGGTTTTGTAGCGTGGGAAAACAGGCTAAGTTTTCATAAGAAATTATACTTACTTACTGAAAGTTGTTGTGGTCACTATTTGGAAAGTCTAGTACTGATAATTCAGTCATGTATTTTAATTTACATTGTTCTAAGCTATAGTAGTATAGTGGCTGCCTCATTGGTCTAGCAGTTGATGTATGCGACTGCCAATCAAGAGGTCTCGGGTTCGAATCCCGGGTAGGGCCAAAAGTGTTATTGTGTTTTTCTGATTATAGAAATACTTAATAACTGCTCGGAGTTTAGAAGTTGGGGTCTGAACCCCCGTGCCTCGGAGAGCACGTAAAGCTGTCAATCTTGCGCTTGATCTCTCCACGGTCATTTCTGTTAAACATCCAATCGGATTATGAGAGAGAGGGAACAGAGAGTGCACCTGTGTTTGCGCACATACAAGTGCACTATAATATCTCGTAGTTGGCTGGTCTCCGTTCAGACTGGCCGCCGTAGTTAAAATCGGCTATGAGAACACATTACATACATCATAATAACTATATATAATACAAAGCTTTACCTTTTTAATATTTTTATGCCTATACGTGTTAAACAAAACAACATAATACTGGACTTAGTGGTAGAATAAGAAACATGAATCCTTTTTATTGTTACGTTTGAAAAAAATACAATGGGATTGGGAACCTCCTCCTTTTTTGAAGTCGGCTAAAGTTCCAAAACCAAATTAAAGGAATATAATCATTGCTGATCCTACGAAATATTCCCATAGCTAGATCCTCTTTATTATAATCTTCAATGCTTTTTAAAGGTTTTATTTTCATTTATCCATACTTATAAACGCGAAAGTAGTTCTGTGTGCCTTTCTGTTTGTCCTTCTTTCACAGCCAAACCACTGCACTGATTTCAATAAAAATTTGTTATGGAGATACTTTGATTCTTGAGGAAGGACATAGGCTACTTTTTGCTGTAATAACCGATAAAAACACGGGCGGAGCCGCGCGCAAAAGCTAGTAAAAAAATAATCACAATTGAACATGTCGTACGTTTACCATTATTTGTAGCTAGTAGAACATATAATTGATGCATGTAATAAATAAATGTAAAATGTAATAATTGGTGATAACTAATAAAAAATTATTTATTTCTTCTTGGAGATAAATCACAATGCAATAAACATAACTTACTGTATGTTTAGATATAACGTATCGATAGAGTCTATTTACTTACAAATACAACTAAGTTTTGATCACTGTCTTTTTTTCCACAGTCCCCAACCCGCACTGGGCCAGCGTGGGGACGTATGGCCTTAACTTTCTCCTGAGAGGAGACCCGAACCCAGCAGTGGGACATTATGGGTTGTTGATGACTGTCTTGTTTAAGGTGTGCTCAAGTTATATATTTATCATTGATTAATAGAGTAACTTAGGCTAGTTTTGTTTAGACTGGGTACTCGCGCTGCAACAGCCACTACAGGTGACGCCGAGGGACGAAGCTAGGCTAAAAAAGTAGCTTTAGTTACTCCTTATATCATCAGCTGTCTGCCTTTGAAAGTCCCGTTGAAATCGTTCCATCCGTTCCAGAGATTACTCGGAACAAACAGACAGACAGACAGACAAAAAATTTATAGAATTTATTTTGATAAAATATATGCACCGTGTATACAAATATCTGCATTTAGTAAAAAGCGGTTATTTTAATATCACAAACAGACTCTCCCATTCTTTTTCTAAAGATGTATCTTAATCTTTGTTTGATATTAGGTACTGTAATAACTCCTGTATGTGGTAGAGCCCGACTCAAAATGAATTAGCACTTCAACATGTAAAGACTGTTACTCAAATAATAACTTACAGCTAACAGCATTCTCTTATATATTCATATAAATTGGGCCCCTTTGTTCAAACTCACGGAATTTTCGTTAAAATACGGAAAGCATGAAGATGCCTTATACATAAAATAGGTTAGGAGTTAGTGCTTCTCCGGTTGCAGCGGTAATGCATCTCGTTCCCACGATACACATGAGCATAGGTGTGCTCCTCTTTGAACCCTCATACAGTTTTTGTGCTTCTCATCAACTTCAAGTATTTTCTTAACCTTTTATAAGTCTTAATACACACACAAATTTATATATTATATAATATTATAAGTTTGATAGCAACTCTGTCTGTTTGTGACACTTTCACGGCTTAACAACTGCATCGATTGAATAAGAAATTTGCATGGATATAATACTTTTAGAGGCTGCGGTCACGAGGCAGAGTATAAGTAACTTTTACTATAAATACCTACATTCGAGCAGTTTTTCGACTTGTCAAAAATCTGTTTGAAACAAAAGTACCTTACATCAATCATTATGTTCTTCTTATGCATTCGCTTGTATGAATTATCCCTATTATATTTAGTTGTGAGTTTATTTTATATATAAATAAAAGCGATTATTTTATACCACTAGTCTAAATTTTATCTTAAATATTGGGCTAAGCAAAAACTTCGTAAAGAGGGAGAGAAATATTTGCCGGAAATAAATAAAGAATCGCTCAGTTTTCCGGATCAAAGTGGAGCAAACCACTGAAGAGCAAGGCGGGCACATCGCGTGCTGCACTATATTAGCTAATAAGAGATCCCCTCGCTCACTCATTGATTTCGCTCCTTTGTACCACTGATTGAACGCTTCACAGCGGTCACAAAAGATTTACAGTTCTTTTTCCACGAAAGAATTCAAAAACTTTTACGAACTTTGCATATATTTGTATTTAAATTTTATTAAAATATTTATGCCAAAGTGCTATAAAGAACAAACCTGTGTGAATGTTTTTGATCTTATTATTGCAACGAAACGTGACTCATGAAATTTTGCACAAAAATATAAAAGTTATTTTTTGTTGTCATTAAAATCAGAAAATAATAAGTACGCGTAGCAGATTGTTCAAGAGATTGCAGAATATTAACGAATGTCTTATTATTTAAACTTTCAGTTGTAGAATTTAAAGTATTATTCAACGTATTATACTAATAAGTTTTGCTAAAATTTTATCATGTTGTCAGTTCATTTAAATGATAATTTTTATGTTTAGGGGCTTCATTTTAAACTATCGATTTCATAGACCTCTCTCATTTTATTTCCATTCACGATTCTGTGATTTTTTACCTCGAATTACTTTTTTTTTACTTTACCTCGAATTTTATCTAGCTTCTCACTTTCTGTATGTATAAAAATAATTAATGAACTTTTATAGAGCTAGTTTTTATCTACTTTTGCGTCTGTTTTGTTCCTTAAAACTACAATAAAGTCTCCCACAGAGAAACAGGTCAGGGCATAGCTAAATATATATTTTATTAAAAACACTTGTGGCAACTTTCACATACAGAGCAAAAGAAATATACTACAATGCCATCTACCGAACATACGTCGAACTATAGAGTAACGAAGGAAACTACTAATCCTGAATCGTGCTATAGAAGTTCTC
Source organism: Hyphantria cunea (assembly GCA_003709505.1). Lineage (NCBI taxonomy): Eukaryota > Metazoa > Arthropoda > Insecta > Lepidoptera > Erebidae > Hyphantria > Hyphantria cunea. Next base: position 640,963 of record PKRV01001350.1, read on the forward strand.
GCGCCGATTAGCATATGTAAAACATCCCAACGTCAACCGTTGCTCAGTGGCCCATCAAGCATGATCACCTCACCTGGTCAGAGGATCCTTCCTTTGTGTTGGAGGGACATGTGACCCATTCCTCTGCAACACTCAAAATACTCTAAACAATCCAAACATTATATCTCCTAATGAGAAAGACTATAAACAATATCCAATATTCATATAATCTATATATACAAATAAATAAAATTGGAGTGTCTATTTGTAACCGTTTTTTATTACATGCATATGTACATACACCAAATACATACACCAAACACAGTACATATACCAAAATAGCATTTTTTGTCTATCTATTTATCTATCTGTCTGTTTTTTTCCGGCTCTAATCTCTGAAATGGCTGCACTGATTTCGACGGGATTTTAACTGGCAGATAGCTGATGATAAGGTGTAGTTTTTTAGACTACCTTCGCCCTGAGGCGTTACCCTTGGTTATAACAAAAAACACGGGTAACACCGCGGGGTTCAGCTAGTTTCAATTATAATTCTAATCAGTGGTTTTAAAGAGACATATCATGGTCGGATCCGTTTACAAGCGATCGGGTCAAAAGGTCTTCAGCATCGCAACAGTATCCCATCAACTAATATAACAAGGACCATGGAATATTCAGACAGACAGATTATAGTTGCGAGGTTATAGGTTACAAGGAAGCCTTACGCGAGATGGACTGTGGCTAATGCATTTGCAGTGATCATAGCGCGAATTGGCTTCTGACGAGGGAAAATTTATTTATTTATTTTTACTGTTGATTTTTATTGCTTGTCTACATAGTCACTTTAAATATACGTAAGATTTGTGTATTCCACTTGTTTAATTAAAATGTCGTCTAAAAATCTATTTTCTCTAGAAGATATATAGGATATTGTGTGCTAAAATAGTTTTTAAAATCTAATACAAATTTTTAATTAAAATGAAAGATACACAAAGTTTTCTTAAATATTTTTTATATATTTTTTCATTTTAATAAAAATTTTTATCCTGGCTTCAAAATGTAAGATAAAAAAATAATAATTTTGAAACACAAAACTGTATTAAATTTATTAAAACATTATAGATGCAATTAAGTGGCATTTAAATATTTTCGAAACCTTGATTGGCATATGAAACAATTATACGGCATTTAAAATCTCTGTTTATAAGATTTAATTTTTAGGTCTATCTTCATTATATCAAACTGCATAAAACTGCTAACAAAACGTAGACTAAATTTAATATTTCGCCAAATACTCGTTAAGAAATAGAGATTATGTATAATTAGAACGTTTTTTTATTGATTCATTTCCATCAACAATCAACTATGTAAAATGCAAATCCCATACAATCATTGTAGAATTTTTAGACTACTTTTTGAATATTGTATTTGTATTGTATTGTATTTATTCTTTATTGTACACATTGAAAATACAAATATGAAAGAAATACAAGGCAGTGTCATGTACAATAGGCGTGCTTAACCCAACATTGAGTTTTCTGCCAGCAAACCCAGAGTGGAAAGAAGATAGTGGAGAAATGTAAGGGCATAGTTATGCTACTTAAAAGAAACGAATATAATAAAAAATTAAAAAGGTAATAATAGTGATTTATAGAAATTTATTTTATACCTACAATTGAATATATTATGCATATTTGTACATACATACGATATTTATTCGTAAATACACATGAAATATAAAATGAGTTGTATCTTTTCTTGCATGACCTACTCTGAGGTAATGAATAATTATGTCTTTTTTTTCTTTTCAAACTTTTACTGTCTTGAACTTAAAGACTCAAAATTAATATATATTGCAGAAAAAGAGATGTGGAAGAAATAGTACCAATAAATATCTTTTGTAAACTGTTGTGAACTCGAGAACAAAAGCCTGGATTATATGATGACAGCAATACCACTTCCAATATTAGGTTATTTTTTTTACTAGTACTAGGAACGAATGATATCTAAACGCCATATCTCTTCTTCAGCACTATGCGCAAGTGATCCATAGTCAAGTAGACACCGTAATAAATGATTACATTAATGTTATTAATATCCATGCAGACCCTCAGACTATTATATTAGTACATTATTATTACTATTCTAACAAGTATTCAGTTCAGTTATACCGGATTTCTTCACCTTTTCTATGTGTTAATAAAATTATGTCATAATTTTTGCGCCATCGTGCAATTTATGAAGTTAAGGTGGAATGGAATAGAATATTCATCATTTTTTTAAAAGTTTTATATTATGTAACGTAAAGGACATAGAGCAGAGGAGCCGCAGCAATGATAGAAACTATGATTTGTATGGCGTGTATGCACTAACCGTATGGTTTATTTTATTAATCTCGATTTGAAGGCATTTCAAAATTATCCAGTTTTTGTCTTACGGAATTTTAATTTATTCAAGACATGTAATTTCATGAACCTTTAAAGAGAATAAAAAATATGTTCCAATAAGTACTAAAGTCATACATTCCTTATCTCGTGACCTCTCTTGTTACTGTGGTAGTAGAAGGTGCTGTTATTTCAATTATTTCAAGGTAACAATATAACATTAGGAAATATTCCGCATTCATTTCTCACATAGTAAAAATCATAAAATATCGATAATATTAACAATAAATGACGCCGACGACTTCATAACACTAGGATACGAAGGTGGAACAAATTTTATATGAGCACGTAAACTGCTTAATTGTTTATTTTTATTACTTATTTATGTATCATGAGTTTTTAAGTGATATTTCTGTAAAACCTAGCAACTGATCGCCAAAAAATCGTCTGTAGATGATGTTATATGTATGTTCTCCTCGGCTTAAGAATATATTCTCCAAAAAAACTAAAGATGATCATGGACATGATTGATGACATAGGTAATTCCAAATGTTATTTCAAACTTTCGAAATAATCTTTTTTTTTTGCATTTTTCACAAATATATAATGACTACGGTAAGTTAATTCTGTCGAACATCTATATTTAATTTGGTCTTTGAAAATTACAGTTGTATTGAAGGTCAATATTACAATAACTAAATTTGACACACAACTCAAGTTTTTTTTATAATCAAGGGAATTCCGAAGAACTTTGATCGTCAATTTAACAATATAATTGCTTATTACGTTTTTTACCTGTTTGGTTTTGCCGTAAATTGTTAAGATGAATTTTTAAACGATCGATGAAAATAATCCTCGTATTTTCTTTAAGGTTCGACCAAGGCAAGTCAACAAAAGGCGCGAGCAAGCTCCGGCGCGACCTAATCAACGCAGAGATAGCCAACCTTCGAGACCTGTTGCCGCTACCACCATCGACCAGACAGAGGCTCTCACAACTCCAGCTCATGGCACTCGTCTGTGTTTACGTCAGGAAGTCCAATTACTTCCAACAAGGTAAGAAATCTTAGTATTACCTAACCCTCTTATCCGCAATGATTAAACATTTGAAGAATTTGATGGATAGATATGAATTCTGTACTCGACAAAGCGATTTCTAGAAAAATCGCTTTCCATCTGACTAAAACTGTTCTGCTTGCTGTGCTGCTGCTCTCTAATAGTGGGGGTCTTTTCTAAAAGTGTAGTAAAAAATGCTGTTGATGAAGAATCGAAGTTGAATACAGAAAAGACGAAAGAATTTTCGGTTTCTGTCTCTGTCTACCTAATCTGTTATTATTTATGATATAAGAGGCAAACGAGTGTACGTATCGCCTGATGGTAAACGATTACCGCTAGTGGCGTCGCAGCACGGTACATACCGTGATACGTATGGCACACTTTAATAGTTAAATTTTTAAGATGGAACATATTTTTTTTACTTGATGTCTTCTAAGTCTCTCAATAGCGGCTATTTAGAATAGTTATATTTTATTTACTTATTAAACTAAACAGCTCAAAAATTACCATAATAAATGATGATACAGAGGAAATAAGTTAAATGTAACTTAAAATTTTGATCAATATAATTATTGATTACTCAAAATAACAGCAAACATATTTCCAGATTTTTAAAACAATACTAGTGATATATAACTGGAAAACCAACTACAGATTGAACTCTACTGCCATTAACTTAAAAATTCTAACAAGAAGCACATTTAAATTTATGCGTAAATTATGATTCTTAACTTTACAATTTTGTGCTATTTCTAGTTACTATTTCATGCCAGCCTGAGGCTTTCGAATTGAGTCGTGGCATTGTTATAAATTAATGCAGTAAATAATTTTGTTTCCATTGAAAAATCAAAGTTCCTTTCTTTGTTTAGAATCGGGATCAAGTATTAATACCTAACTGATTTAAAAACATACAATAACATCCTTTAAGGTAATCTTACCCGAAAGCTATTCATTTTCATATAATTATTCTTTTTCACTACTAAAATATATTATTTCATCTTACGGTTGCTGTTTATTAGGGCTAGTATCGTTTATTTTGATCAAAATATTAGTATCCGGAACTATCTTCCTACAGAAGACAAATCTAAAATGACAGCAGTCATGCCATCTTGTTTAGTTGTGATTGCGAGACCGGAGGCCCAAGGTAGAAGCAAATCAATAGGCCAGAATAGTGTAGGTCACCATGCTGCATTGTTGCACTGTCTGAACTCGCAATGAGTATGATGATTACTACTCTTGGATTCTTCTCATGCTTGCCATCAGGCAAAGAGGAGTGAGTCTGAAAGGAATAGATATATATAAAAAATTCAAAGGTAATATGTAACGGATATTACGAGCAACCTTGAACATATTTATATTCACTTAATCCATAGATAACTATCACATGTCGATACGCTAACCGTTCAGAATCTCTCCTTCAAGCTCAATTTATCGCGTTAACACAAGGCCGAATTTCACACACAATACATGCACGCAAATATCAAAAAGTAGCCTTGAAATATACAAAAAAAAAATCGCAAAAACGCTTATAATTACGTAACAAAAGACTGTTCTCACGATCGAAACAGTTAGGATGCTACCGTCGATATAAAAAAATGACAGCGTTTCGGCTTTGATAGGAAAATTAGAGAAAATTAGTGGTCCGGGGACTGGCTACCGACTGATGGTTATTGGTCCTAATAGTGCCTGCAGGGTATCGAGCCAGAGTTGGGCTGTCACGCCCGTAGTGCACGCCATTCAGCATGGTTCACATGCTTACCGGTCAGAATAATTTTCGACCATATTCAATAGTTATTTTTCGGGTTTCTCATCAGAGGTCCCTCCTATTTTAAGATAGAATAGAGAGTATAGTCGATTTTAAGCCTGTGAGCACAAATATTTTTTATTTGACTGTTTTTTTTGAACCGACGATTGATTGTTGATGTTTTGGTGTAATGTCAGTGTTGTATCATAAAAAATATCCAAAACTTCACATACATAGGTACCAATATATAAAAAGAACAAATAAACCCATATGGTTTGACCAAATGTTTGTATGATCTACATACATTTATTTCAAAGTTTGGGTGTTTTCTATGTATGATATGTATGTATTTACAAAAATAGATTTTATACATATTAGGCTACGGGCCCCTGTCGAAAATTGTTGGGTCATGTAAACCACCAGGATTCATTTTCAGAAAGATACAGGGGCATAAAACAATAACATTTAGCACTATGCCGTCACCTGTAAGCTGTCCAGCTGAGTACTGGAAGGGGATGGGGTAGCATCCCTCGATTTTTCTCCCTTGTCATATAGAGGTATTTAAATTGTATAGAACGAATGACGTGGTGTGTCAAATGTCTGAAATATTTTTTATTTAAATGAATATTAAGTTCTATTCGGATGAGTTACTAACAGTCATCTACGTAGAACGTCATTGGGACAAAATCATTTTGAAAAACCAGTTAAGTTGTTTGCTTTCGTCTTTTTTTCAAGAACTACATGGTAATAAATTTCTTGAGTTAATACAAAGAATTTCAAATGTTCAGAATAATCAGCGAAAGAATGCTCAAGTTGCGGCGCATTCGTAAATAAATAAGCTTTGACCTTTCCTACAATGAATTCCTATCATCCATACGTAGGTACTTCACTGTCATGTAAGCCAACTTTCGTATTTTGTTGAGATTCCCTCGGGACTCCCGAGTTACAGCCTTCTCGTATACCGCGATAGCTTCCTAATACAGCCCTATTCTGGAAGTGCGGAGACAACATTGTTGTGTTTTTGTTCAATGTTTATACAATTTTGTAATTATCTTATTTTATTATCTTTTACTTCCTTAAATTTATTGTTAACTTTAAATTTAAGATTTATTATACTGATCTACTGATTTCAGTTTTTTTTAATATTATAGATAAGATGTGGATAACATTGGCATATTCACAATAGTGAATACTTTTATATAAACTTTCTAGGTTAATAATAATCGTAAATGTTTAGCGTAAAATAGCAGTGGATGGAAGCCATATCGAATTTAAGGCAGGGATTATTCCTTCTATCGGTGAACATACAAGATTTAATTTCTTTCTCTTGCAGTACTTACTGTAATATTTGTCCCTAATTACACAAGTTACAATTGCTGATCTCCAAAATACATGGGATCAAAGTATGCATTTTTGTGGTCTGAAAAAACAATTGGGTTACGCTGACGACAAATGGCAAGCAGAGGAACACCGAGGTAGATTTTATACGATTATAGTCGTACTCCGGCAGACCACTTAATTTTTTATTTGACAAACAGCATCCATGAGGATCTTTCACCGTTTTACAAAAAAACACAGACTGTGTCATCAACAACCCATAATGTCCCACTGCTGGGCTCGGGTCTCCTCTCAGGAGAGGGTTAAGGCCATACATCCCCACGCTGGCCAAGTGCGGGTTGGGGATAGACTGTGTCACTTTTGATATAATTATTTATTTCTTTCCACAATTTAAAGTATAAGAATTATTCAATATCTGTAGGCAATTGTGTCATAATATTATTTTTCGGGCTTAATTTACTTGGTGAATTTATAACCATAAAATAATACTTAAATTGTAATATACCACATTTAAAATGTGTTTCCAGACAGTTTTTATCGATAAACAAGCCATGAAGATGAACTCAAACAGCTTAATTTGTCAAAGATAAATTTAAATACCTCCAGATTTACGATAACGGTATCAAATATCGATTCCCCGCTTTGCGACTGAGATCGACTCTAATTAATCAGTTTCTGGACCTTGGGAATTGATTTATAACATATTGGTTTAAGTTAATGATATTTGAACCATTGTACCCATGCCTCACGTTCAATTATATTTATAGATTTAGATATCTTTTTAGATTAGGTTTCTAAAGATATTGTTTACCTAGCGTATATAAATAGTCTTATAGTTGTAAATTCCAGATAGCTTAATCAACAATCATGTGCCGGAGAGACAGTTATTCTTTCGGTAGATTTTATTTCCCTTACAGTATAATTAAAGTCTAAGTACAAATCAATTCCTTTTATCCTTGGCAAATGGTACTTAAATATACACGAACACATATTTTAATTATATAACAAAAATACATTCACGAATGATTCTTAATATTGAAGTTTTTAAATAAATAGAAAAAAAGAGATCGTATCGTTTAAATTTAGAATTTTATTTTGAATTCATAATATTTCTTTGAGGTGAAATTATGAAATATCGATACGTAATAATCGATGAAGAATAGGGGTCCAGCCAACTCGATAAACGTTCGATTGTCCACGGGTCGTGGGAATCGCATTTTGCATATGATTTCTCTGCGTTCATCTCGATGAAGCCTTGCTTACCATAGTTTAAACTTTGTTGTTTTATTGGCAACCCATAGACATCTACAGTTTTATACTACCAATGATGGGTCATAAAAATTTACTGGAAATATCATGAAAACTCTAGGTTTGTTTCCTGGTATATTTTATATTCTTATGTTCTTAATATTCATACCGATTATTTTAATAGCAAATAATAAAGAATACAGTTTATATATAAAAATAAAATTGCTATTCTTTGAACGGAACAAATTAACAATACAGTATTCAAAAGATATTCAGTAAAATTATTTGTAAGTGACACAAACATTTCAACTTACAGCACGACCACACGCACTTGTTATAAACATACATAATATAAACACTATTATAATAATTTAGATCTTAAACATAGAAGCTCATAGTGCGTTCCATGTGAGTCACATGTTCGTATAGTGCGTAAGACAATTACGATTCCCAAGTCTTATCGGTCTAAATGCTGAAATTACTTGGTGCGCCCCTCAAATTATCGACCACGCACTGCAAAGGTATTTTCTCAACAATTTTTGCATACCTCCATGGGAACTAGCGAGATCTGCTCCTTTCTTGTCTCTAATTAACCCTATAAGTGCTTAAGATCGGTTATTTGCCTTCTGTTATGGTTCTCTTATACAAATGAACGGGTGTTATTGGTTGTTGTAATTTTAATTTTCGTTTTTCGTAATGGAGATGTAAAGATGTTTCATTTTTTAGGTTTTGTTACAAAAATGCCTTTATTAAATTATATTGTATATAGACATGACACCATAATACCTGAATTATAAAACAAAAATAAATCCCTGTGTATCTCGAACCTCACTTTTTTCTGTTTTCATTTCACTAAAATAGTGCTGGAGAGTTTAGTTTCTGATTTAAGACGCTTCTCATCTTGTTGTATCATTTAATTCGAATACATAATTAAATATTTTTTGACATAACACAGTATTTCAAAAATATATTTCCAATACATAAAATATCAATGCTAAAGACTAATAATTGTTCCTGTTTGTTACTACTTCGCGACGGTACTAGCAGCACCGGTGCGATGGCCATTTAAGAATATTCAAGCTATATATTTAACTCTTTTATTATGGAAAAATATCAGTAATTCCTGTATCGAATAAATAATAATAATAATAACGAGATTGTCGACATGCGGAGTGTAGATTCGGCGATCATTGTTCCGATAGTCATATCTGCTCATGGACTGATTGCCAAAAGCCTCGACCGACACCTCAAGAGGCTCACGTTAGACGGTTGGATCAAGGCTCTGATGCAGAAGGCAGTCCTTCTTAACACGGCTCGTATTGTGAGGTTCCTGTCTTTGGAGCCCTAACCACCGGTTTCTTGGTCCCTGTACCCGATGTCGGTGGTCTACTAATTTTTAAATATATATTATTGTTTATTTTTTATGTATTTAAAAATGTAGTAAATATGTATATATAAATAGGTAATAAAAGGCAAGTAATAAAGAGCATTATAATAGAAAAAAATATCTTTAACAAAAAAATGTTATGAATTTGATATATTTAGAGATTATTGCAAGTATTCAAACATCTCTTGAATTATATTTTACGTTATTTTTTTTTATTTCTTTATACAATATATACAATTCAGGTGTTAGCTATAAAACATCACAAAACCTTGGTAGGTTTGTCTGGACGTTGAATCACTTTTGAGTAATCTATTAACATATATTCATTTTGAAATATCTCAAAAACCAAAAACAATGTTTATACGATACCAACACGTGAATAAGTGTACCAATAATATGTATATTATTTGGTGCCAATAGTTATATAAAATAAACACATATAAACTTTTGATTGTGTTTTGGTAATATTAAATCAATCAATTCAATTTTGAGAGAAGACACAATGCCTTAAGGCACGTGACGTCAACCATGCAAGCCTCAGCCTGCTCAACTTAATGCCTAATTTCTCCATCGACAAATTAATTATATGCTTAAACAACATGATTACAAGTAATTATTGACTGTCCGTCACTCAAAATTAAAAGGTTGTTTGTCGTACGACACTTTTGAAATGAAACAGCAAACAAATTAAAAAAGCATTTATGATTGACAGCGGGACCTGTTTCATTTGAACAAAAAACAAATAAAGGCGAGTTTCCACTGTATAATATTTTTCAATATTTTGAAAGGACATTCTATATAATAAAGATTCTTATACTCATTTCTACTTTATCTGAAAAATAATAGACAAGAACTAAAAAGTTTTTGTATGGCCTTAACCCTTTCCTGAGAAGAGACCCGAGCCCCGCAGTGGGATATTATGGGTTGTTGATTGATTGATTGATTGAAAAAGTTTTCTCTTAGATCTTCATGAGTGAGACCAAAGCTTTATTTGTATATATTTGTGTATATACACCTGTGTATATACCCATAATTTCATAAAAGTTTGATTAAGATGGTATGATAGTAATTATTTCGAGCAATAAACAAATTCCACTCTAGTTTTATCCGCAAATATACTGTATAAGGACTTATTCATTCAATGTTTCAAAGAAAACGGCTTACTTAAACGAATACTTAAAACATTTTCCCGCAGACTTATAAAATTTCAGCTTAATGGCATTAAATCGAATATCTACCTTAATATCAGCTTACATTAATAAAACATCACTCCGTCATACCGCAATGAATCTATCTTTAAACCATTTACTGCTCCTATCGCTTCGCCTACATACAAATCTATTTATTACTACTAGTAATAAACAAGCAGTGAGCCGTTATAAATAGTACTAGATAGTGACATATTAGTTATTTATTGCCCATTAGTAAGTGCCAGATGGTTATACGATGCCTTTAAGAAACTGTTTGCTTGTTCTTATTAGATAATGAAATAGAAATATGCATAATTCTGCGTTACAATCCTTGATATGCTTATACGAGGGAACTTCATTTTTAGTGTGATAAACACTGAGATAAAGAGTGATGTTATAATATAAATTTAATTTTCTGTATTTAAATAGGCGATTCCTCATCATAAGTGATTTTCTGTAAAATATTAAGGTTTAAGTATGGTAACGGATATAGAAGGCTTTACTAATTCGCAAATATCACTTGCGAATTAGTAAAGCTCTCAAGTCAAGCGTTTACGTTTGATAAATTAATCCAGTTCCGGGTTTCAATATTCATGTTTCAATCTATAAAACGCTATAAAATACTGTATAAAGATATAGTCATTAGAACATTTTAAAATGCGGAACTCGAGGAACTAAGTATTTTCATCGGTACAGAGCATTATTAGCATTCACACACTTAAGCTTATTTCCCCAAAGCAATAGGCAGATACCTATCAGACGCAACGCTTTTACCTAATTATAATTTTATTTCTAATTATCGAAAATTTTACAAGTTTAACCTCCATGCTAAAAAAAAACTATTTCCGGAAGTCGACTACTTAAGGTTGTTGATGATGAGTCAAGCTTCTTGTCAATGAGGCAATAAGATTGATGTCAACGAGGCATATATATTATATTTAAAAATACATGCATACTCGTAATATTATTTACCCCCCAACACTGAATGATCGTGCTTAACACATTGACATCCGTGGTATTATCCCAACGCCACAACTTATGGCTTAGGGATCAGTCTCGAAAACGACCAGACTAACAGGCCCGTCTGGTATGTACTGCCTAAGATCATAGTCTGTAACTTTGTCTGATGCGACCACTTGTCTCACGTTTAAAATAGGTTACACTGGCCAATGATCTTCTCAGATTATGACCTAAACTAGTGGCAACTTATGCGTAACTATTAACTAACTTGCTAAGTTATTTATGCGCATAAATAGGAGACTGTAAACAAACCTTAAATATTTCAGTTATGTATCAAAAGTATTTTATGATACTTGATTCATATTATAGATACCATTTTAGAAATAAGCAGACTTGTTTGCCAACCTATTGTAAAAACATTTCCCAGCCGTTTTCAATATTTGCAAGTTTAAATTAAAATTTCAGCATTTTGAAATCGTACATCAAAAATTCCTTACATAATTTTAGAAAAAAGCTCCTATACTACTGGACCGATATTTACTAAATATAGCTAAGAACTACCGCACGAAAACTAGCTAACAAATGAAAGAAGCCGCATCGAAATCGGTCTATCCGTTTGAGAGCTACGATGCCTCAGACAGACACAGAGAGAGAGAGACATCGACGTCAAACTAGTTATAAGTGACCCTCTTTTTGCGTCGGGGGTTTAAAATTGTCTGAATTTACCTTAAAACGAGTATTTGTTTGAAGTATTAGTCATATTGTATCAGTACAAAAAAAATATACTGCTTTTCAATGAAAATATTTAATCAATTTTTTATCCACAGGTATGTTATTTAAAACGGCCCTAAAACCACAGTACGATTTGACATACAAAAATTCCACAGTGATTTCTTTCTATTCACGTCATCCTAAGTCATCTCCTCAGTATTTATTACTACATACCAATTAAAATGAAAAATATTAAGTAAAAATATTTCGTAATATTTCTTTACTGAAGGTCTCTCTGATCTAAGGTTAAGGTCACTGCACGGTAAAACACTCGTCCCCAAAATAACTCACTTTGCTTTAATAATTACAATAATGAACACTTGGAGTCAGCAATTTGCGATTCGTTACGATGTGACCTTGTAAAAGAATTTGTCAGATTTTTTAAAACTTTTGTACGCAAAATTACGTAGATACATTTATGTCATCCGATAATAGTCGGTTTGGTGAGAAATAATTATTCAGCAAATAAAAAAAGTCGATTCAACCATTGTTCGTTTTCTTCTAATTGTGTTTGATGTTTGACTAATTTAAAGTCAAATCTATATTGTATATCGAATACAAAAAAAATAGCATCATCATTAGTTTATTGGAAAAAAAATCAACTTTAAAATTAAAACCTATGTCATATATCACCGCATGCATTAAACTCGTATATAATTTCTTAAGCCTATTGTTCGGAGGAGAACCGTAAAGAGAATCATAAAATTTTATTTTTTTTATTATATAATAGGCGGCAAACAAGCAGGCTTATCGTCCGATGGTAAGCGATTACCGCCGCCCATGGACACCCACAACACCAGAGGCGTTACAAATGCGTTGCCGGCATTTGAGGGATGGGGAGGGGCTACGGTATAGGATGGGGGAGCGGTTGGGGTATGGGCCTCCAGTATCCTCACCTATTCGGTGAAATACAGCGCAGGCATTGTTTCACACAGATTTTCTGTGATGATGCATGCCGAAGCGTGGCTCTCCCACTGTTTAAGCAAAATTATACTCTGACTACTTTAAAATAACGGTCTGTTTTTTGCCTTAACCCTATCAATTAAAGTCCGCTTGCTCAGTTTTGGTTCATCGGTTTCCCCATTGGTACAGAATGATATATTGCATCTATGAATTAAGTCTGTAAATTCATGGTACAGTACGCTAATTAATTACAACATGCTTAAAAATAAAATATAATCAAATAAAAGAAAAGTAAAACGTTTATGGTATCGAAAAAGTCTAAACTTGCTCAATAAAATTCAGGAGCGATGATTTGCGCAAGACGGCTGGCAGGAGCTGGATGCGAGAAGCCATAGATCGAATTAAGTGGCGTGAAATTGGAGAGGCCTATGTCCAGCAGTGGACTGCGATAGGCTGATGATAATGACGATGATGATGAATCAGGACTTCTTTTAGATTTTTTTAAAATGATGTAGACGAATAATTTTGTTTGTAACGAGATCCTATACCTTTTATAATTGGGTAATAGTTTAAGTGAAAATTATTGTATAGATTGAGCTATAGGAATAAATAAGTACTGAAAATATTAACCAACTCGGCAAAAGCTTACACTACTTTTTGCCTTAAAACAACTGCGTAACGAGACGTGCCTTTTACATATCAGGCTTAGGATGAGTTTTATTTTTCGTTTTCAATAATTAAATTCGACAAGGCAAACTACCTATAAACTAATATTATCGAATTATTCAAGTAGTAACATACTATGTATTATAAAACTCAATGTTTTAAGTCATCACATTCATAATAAATGTTAATATATGTAGATGCCCCTTGATTTATTACCCTGGCTCAGTAATAAACTTTCACATCACGTAATTACTAATAATATTTATTAAGTCATAATATTCTTAGGCGTCAATTACATGATCAGTTTTGTCCGTCAATTTTCAATTTGACATTGAATATCATTCCGCCTTAAGCAATATAATTGCAGATTAAATAAATATGTGTACCGTGTGTATTAATGTTTTCCAAGGAATACTTGTAATCAAGAGCGTTGAGATATTCCTTAGGATTTGGGAGAAATTAATGGTCTTAATTTCTGTATTAGCTCAATTTGTAATGTCAAACTACCAGATTTTTACATAATGGATATGGATTTTGTCATGGTGCGGTAACAAAACTGTTTTTAAATTTTGATTGTCTGACAATTTGTCTGTTTTGGAGATTAAACATCTCCAAAACAGTTATTTTTTTCTTCATCATCATGAACACCCCATAATGTCCCACTGCTGGGCTCGGGTCTCCTCTCAGTAGAGGGTTAAGGCCATGGCTACGTAATCTTGGCGTTGGAAATCGTTTTTAAGCCGAACATTTCTTCACATCGGCTTAATTCACCGTATTTTTGATATTAAAGAGATTTATTTATAAATATGAAAAATACGATTATAAATATTAGTACAGGTAAAATAAACCAGTTAACAGTGGGGATTTTACGTACATTATCAATACGGACACAACCGACGCTTCACTTGAATCGGTATTGCCATAACGTCAGCAAACATACCTAATAAATGACTACCAACTAAAGTATTCCTAGGAACTTATAACTGATAGTAAAACGCCCAGCAAAACTTATCGTGCACTTTATTTTTTATGACTTTGATCAGTGATTAATATTAATGAATCATATATATAAATTCATATTATGAACTTCTGGTAAATAAAAATGACTGAAGTGGTTCGTCAGCGCGGGGTTCCTTGAGTTAAACTTTACTTATTTAAGTGATGATCAAATAGGTAGTAAATTAAAATCAGATAACACACAACCTCCAATTTTATTAGGCGTTAAACACTAGTAAATAAATGTTTCAAAACATACATACATCATTCTGAAAATTACTAAATTAAATTCTGTGGCTTTGATCGGTGCATAGATAAATGTAATGGCGTGTTTTGATCACAGGTGTATTTTGATTTATTATTTTAAATTATTTTGACAATATCTCAAAATTAGTGAATGTTCATTGAATAATCTTGTAGTCTAAGGTTGTTGCAAAGTTTCGTATTAAAATTAGATAATGATTATTTCGTATTTAAGAAACATATTTATTTTACTCCTATGATTCGGTGTTATTTCAACTTTAAGGGTATATGTTTAAAGTTTTATTTGCAACTATACAGAATCGTTGGTTAAAATTATTTATAGTTTCAAATACATTTCCTGCAAGTTAAATATATAAATAATTTAAATATATGACGACTCCATGAGACTCTGATAAGACGTGGAGCTTACTTTTTGCTTGTATATTTTTTAACTATAATATATGTTTTTAATCTGATCTGATACGCACGTGCAAAAGGAAACATCATTATTCCATATATTATTTTAGTATTGTATAAATATAATATTTTCATTTTTAAATACATAAAAAAGAACATACAGTACATATACAATAATAAATATTTAAATATGTATACAAAATAGTAGACCTCCGACTAGGGTACAGGGACCAAGAAACCATCACTATTATTATCATAAATTATTGTAAAACATGGTTTACGGTAAATAACCTAGAAATATCCTGACTAAGGTCACGGGATCACCGTTTGCGCATCAGTGAATGATTATACGCATGCGCAGTGGTGCAGCCGACACTTAGCGGCCTATTATCGACGTATCGCAATTGTTTGTTCGTTTACAATTGTACTATAATTAAAAATAATTATTGCTTGTTGTCTGTAAATTGTGGTGGGTCTAGCCAGTGTGAGGAGTGATAATGTGTAGTTTTGAACTGGTGTTTTATTGTACATAGATATGTAGATAGTGAGTTAACATTTGTGTTATTCTCTGAACTTTTATTTTTATAATGAACACTATTTGTCGAAGTCCATTCGTATGTTAATATTCATTCATAAGGCAAGGAACATTTTTCTTGTTTTGATTAATTTCTTTAAAAATACAAATTAGCTTTCGAAATTGTGGTGTAACATATATTTTTGATTATAGTTCATATTCATACAGTACGTGGTTAGTTATTTAACTAAATTAATTTAGCTAAATTTTTATCTAATGTATAAATTTTAGTGGAACAAGAACACCTAAATCTATCTTTATCCTGACTTCTAGTCTTAAAATAGTTTTAAATGTTTATTTTCGTTTTTTCCTGCCATACCATGTTTTATGATGTTTAACGAAATGTCATAAAATGTTGAAAAACCTTGCAATACTATTAATTTGGGAAATGCCGTCAGCAGTCCCTATAAAATAAAAAGTATTTCATTGAATTCATATATCCCAAAATAAATAAAAAAGATAATATATCAATACGGGAAACTTTAAAGAATGAATAAAATTAAAGATGATACCGGAGTGACCAATCACGGTGAATATTATTAGCAGTAAACATTATCAGTTCTCAACAAGTTAACACCCAGTATGTGTATACAGTACATTAATCCAATTAGTGTCGGCCGTGCTATGTCACATTAACATATAATTTGAATTTTAAAACAGGCTTAAAGAACATAGTAACTGGTAGTTCGACTAAACGCGGTCAGATGGGAACTAGGGGCTAGTAATAGATAGAGATTTATAAACGACTAATTAAAACCAATATTAATTTAAAGTATTCCGTTTCAAATTTGTTCTTTTTTAATCATCATCATCAACAACCCATAACGTCCCACTGCTGGGCTCGGGTCTCCTCTCAGGAGAGGGTTAAGGCCATACGTCCACACGCTGGCCAAGTGCGGGTTGGGGACTGGCAAGACAACGTTGCGGCTACGTAATCTTACCGTCGGATGTTTTCAAGCCGCCCAAAGGCCTCCAACTAAGCTTCACGACTGTTATCCTATGATAACAACCGGGACCGACTGCTTAACGTGACCTCCGAATCACTATGTCTTTTTTAATGCTCCGTAAGAATATATAACCCTTTTGGTTCGGTATTATTTCACAAATTTACTGTAATTATTATAAATATATATTTATACTTATTTATGCTTTTTGTACACACTAAACACATAATTATATGAGGTAGAAAGAAGTGTCATGTACAAAGGCGAGCTTAACCGCAAATTATATGAATAAGGTTTTCATATGTATATATCATACTTAAAATTAGAAAAAAAATCATAGTGTAGCTGCCTTCTAAGTAAAGTGGAAAACGACTAAAATCACATTGTGTTCTAAAGTAATTAAGCCTTTACAGTTGACTCGAGTCAAATAATTAGAGCTATCAAGAAACAGTTGCACAGAAAAGCGAGTGCTTTCATTCTATACTAAAATCGTAATCTTAATCGACGTCTTATCATCTCAACTAGACATAAGACTGATACTAACGGGTAGTACTGATATTAACTAGTAGTAGTGCCACGCTGACTTCAGTACGAACACGCCGGCTCGACCGGGGCGGTACTGCCCTCTCCCAAAAGATCAACTTAAACGACAGCACTTGTGTTGTCCTGTTTCTTTGGTGAGTGAAAGACCGGAGTAATATGATGCAGAATAATAAATGTTTGTTAATAAATCCTTATTGGCAACTACAAGAAAAGTATACATTAGTTAAAAACTGTGTCGCAGCTATCGCCTCCTTCGGTCTGGGGCCATCAGAGAACGTTAAAAATATAATATGGAAACAATACAAATTAAATTAAAATTGCTGACAAGAGACGATTTGAATACAAACTTAACTAAATTAGTATGTGTATTATGGGTATGTGTATGTGTGCATATCTATGTCGTGTATATGTATGCGTATGTGGTGCATGTGTTATAGAATGTGTGTGTTTGTGGTGTGTATTAATTTGAGGCTAAAATGTATTGGAGTAAATCTTCAAGAATTATTTCCAAGCATGTGGTTTAGCCAGGATATTTTTTTTAATGTGTATGATATATTTGTGTGTGTATAACGTGTATTTTGTACCTTTGCAATTGTTGTTGCATGGGTTACATCGTGATGTGAAACTAGGGTTAAAAGAAACCTAATTCTACCTTCTTGTCAACAGCTATCTACCAGTGAAAGTCCCGTGAATGTCGGTCCAGTCGTAACAGACAGACTGACAATTGATTTTACTATTACTTATTTTTGATACACTTAATAAAAGATAAAACTTTAATACCAACGGATTGTAAGCAGGCAGACCCAGACTTAGAAGTAGTGTGTTAAGGTCAGTGGCAATCTGGCCCCTATTCACAACAGTATATCTGCCCGAAGAGATTTATGGCAACATTAGTTCATATTATTACTTTCATACAATTGAATACTATATTAATAAACGGTTGTGGCTATGTTAACTTTATATTGTGAACCTTGAATTTATAATACCAGTGTATTATTTTATACTAAGATAGTGCATCGCATGTGTTAATAAAGTCCAGAACTTCCACGGTGTGTTCCCTGTGTACATGATCATTGTTGACCTATTTTGAGTCTTGGTGTGACGTTATGTACATTTCTCAGTAAATAATTTATCCAATAATAAAAGTATAATCAGTCTTCAAATTTCTTCTGCCTCGGTAATGCAAAAGTAGCGTGTGACTACTGAGCTCGAGGTCTCGGGTTCAATTCCCGAGTGTTATGAGAATATGTATCTATTTACAAAATACAAATACAAAAGTGTATTTGTATTTATATCAGTTGTAGTACCCATAATACAAGCTATGCTTATGACTAGATTGCTTGGTGTGTTAGATGACCGAAGTATTTATTTATTTATTCTTTTGTGCAGATGTTTAACTATGCGGTAATCAAAACCCTATTTTCATTAAAGTTTATGTTCTATAACAAGAAATATCCCTCAATAAAATATTTTTCTAACAGATAACGCTTCTTTAATGGATATCATGGTTACTGCGCTAATTGCTTTTTAAACACTCAGTTCATGCTTTACAAACATTCAGTATCACTTATGAATATAGATAAAATATGCATTTCTTAAATATAAAATATAGATAATAAAGGTTCCAATTTTTTAAAAAGCATGACCTCAGAGGCGGTAGTCAGAGCAATTCATAAAATTTACATCATTCATAATTAAATTAATTGTCAGTAAACTATTCTAGCAACTATTAATGCCTTGGGTAAGGTCGGAAATAATAATAATTATATTTTATTCGTATCGATTGATACAATCGATTACGACATGCGTTTACAATTCGATACAATGGGCGATTCGAATCGATGAAAGACGTTTGACGTGGAGAACGCGGGTATATCATTATACCTCTTTGTTGTCGGCTATAAGTTTATCAATCAAACATCGTAATATTATTGTTTTGAGATGTAATTCATATAAGTTCAGCTGTCTGTAATCTGAAAAGGTAGCAACCTCTGAGTGCTTATGTAAGATAATTAACCTAGAAAGATCTTAAGTGCGAATATTGTTTAATGACTTTGGTAATAGAATTGTGAAATTATACTTCATTTATTACAAACGCATGTCATCTTCATTAGAAACAAAATGTTTTTTTATTTTTTTTAGACCCGTTATTACTAGTTTCTATATTTCTTAATAGAATACAACACACAACCTACATAGCTTAGATAGATTTGATCTCATTTATTGTTAATTAATATGGTAAATTAATGATAATTTTGTACAGCATTAAGTTCCTAGCTTAGTCTATATTTTCTTTTCTTTGGACGTGCACTTGCATTTTGTAATTTTATGTTTTTTGTATTATCTAGTTGAGCCCACTTCATAAAATAAAATAAAAATATTTTGTCAGCCGTAGGGTGGGCCTGAAGATCTGTCACATAGGCTTCGAGCCTAGTGTGGACTCCAGCTCCCAATAGGGAAAGTTTCGAAAACTGTTTTGTATGTACCTAGATCTCATGTAACTTAAATTGTATCTTTCTAGTGAGACAAAATAAAGTTAATCTCTTTATTAAAATCATATTATTTACATTTTTTAATATACATATAACATAACACATGACTGCCTCGGTGACGCAGTGGTAGCGTACGCGACTGCTGTCCATGAGGTTTGTATGCTCTGCAAATATTTGTTTCGGAGTTTGGGTGTTTTCTATGTATAATATGTATGTATTTACAAAAAAAAGTATTTATGTATTAATATCAGTTATCTAGTACCCATAATACAAGCTCTGCTTAGTTTGGGACTAGATGGCGTTGAGTGTTAGATGTCCGAAAAATATAAATAAAAAATAAAAATATTTAAAAATATTTAAATATTCTCTCAGGACGGCTGGCAGGAGCTGGATGCGAGAAGCCATAGATCGAACTAAGTGGCGTGAAATTGGAGAGGCCTATGTCCAGCAGTTGACTGCGATAGGCTGATGATGATGATGATGAATTGTTATTATATATAATTATATATTTAGAATGTATATAATATAATTAATCTCATATCTTACCTAATGAGCATAAATATTAACTACTACTACATATTTATTTATGAACAGTAATATTCATGTTGCATATGCATACAAAACTAGCTTTCTTTTATATTTTGCCGATTGCAATGCGAAGGAAAGCAATGCCTATGTCCAGCAGTGGTCTGATAAAGGCTGTTGATCTATGCTATGAATGCAAAAATGTAATATTATACACGCTTTTTATACTTGTAGCACGAGGAAGTTATTTTTATTTTAAGTATTACATCATCTCAAAAATAGAAACCTTTGGACACAAAAATAATCATTTTCATAAGGTTAAAAACAACCTGGCCTTAACAAAGCAACCCATAAAAATCCCCTATACATAAACATGCGCAATAATCCGACACCGAAACAAAACGTCTCGTTCATCAATCGCATCTATTCAAACACGACCTTAAAACCAAGTACCCGTTCTCACTTTCAATTGTCTTAATATAAAAAAAATATGTACTATTTTGTTACGGATCAAAAGGTCAATAAAACCGGTAGTGATGATTTCATCATTGCACCTTCGCATCGACAGGATTTTGATACGGAATTGAGTACATACATGTGTTTTGAACTAATTTTTGTAATGTAAACGGATACGATCGGGACTTGTGAATACATTTTTTTTTTAATGTCATCGAGACTTTTTGCGTGAGTCATTTAAGTGGAGTATTAAAATTAATGGTGTATGACTCATATTCTATAGTATGAAATAGGTATATGTATGTTCCTATTATGTTTTAAACTGACGAATATATTATGGTACAAGGGGCAAACGAGCGGACGTATCGCCTGATGGTAAGCGATTACCGCCGCCCATGGACACCCGCAACACCAGAGGCGTCACAAGTGAGTTGCCGGCCTTTGGGGATGGGAGGGGAATGGGGGAGGGGTTGAGGGTATGGGCTTCTGGTATCCTCACTCACTCGGTGAAACACAGCGCAAGCATTGTTTCACACCGGTTTTCTGTGAGGCCGTGGTATCACTCCGGTCGAGCCGACCCATTCGTGCCGAAACGTGGCTCTCCCACGGATATCGGTTGAAATGGAACAAGATACAATTTTTACGGAGGTCGTAGTGATTTAAATGATCGCACCACCGCTACTGCGCTAGGCGTTTAAGGTTCAAACCCCACATGGGACAATACTTTCCATGATCCGCAATTTGTTATGTTTGTAAAATTCCCCGCGATACAGGATATATTCCAAATGTGGGAGTTGTGCCTTTAAAAAAACCGACCATGTGCGAGTTGGACTCGTGCACCGAAGGTTCCGTACAAACCTTTAGGCATATTATATGATGTAATTAAAAATTATGCTATTCGTAATTTTTCTTTTATCTGTTATATAGGACGTTGCTTCGTATCAAATTTTAAGATTCTTAATTCACGGGAAGTTCCCTGTATCTTTTGCTCCCTTGCGAGTATCGAAAATTTGCTGCATTAACGGCTTATTACATGATGTAACTAAAAATCTATGCTTTTCGCAATTTGTCCTTTATCTCTGCTATAAGACACCACTTGTTACAAAATTTGTAGGTTTTAATTCTCTTACGAGTGTTAAAAAAGTTGCAACTTAGACGCCTCTATCTTTTAATTGCGATGGCTTAGAAGTTTGATTTTTTCACAGCTCCAAGGGGCAGTAGATTTGAATATTTAATATGAATTCCAGTTTAATACCTTTACGTGTTCTTGAGAAAAAGGGCTTTGACAGACGGACAACAAAGTGATCCTATAAGGGCTCCAATTTTTTCCTTTCGAGGCACGAAACCCTGAAAATGAGATGAACTATCTTCCCTGTATAAAATACAGGAAAACAAAAGAATTTTTCCCTGAGTTAGCCCATTTACATTTTCTTTTTCATCGTCAGTCATATGCAAAAAGAAACACCCCAACATCATGTAACCTTGTTGATTGATCATTCGATTTGCTCAGTTGGCCTGTAACCTTAAGTTAGGTATTGATTATAACTTACCAAACTATTGCAATATTGATTGATGACTTGACTGATTGTTTAAATAAATGAGTATTTGCCTTCAATTACAAGCCCATAACTCAGGTAAAGGCTCTAGCCGTGTGTCATTTGGCTTGGAAGTGGCTGATACTTTGTTGCGGTTTGCTGTGATTTGTTTGAGGTCACATTTGTAAATATATTATGTTTCTTGACAGGTTAAATAGTTTAGTACACATACTTGATGCTAAGCGGATTTAGATAGATGTTGTAACGTTGTTGTATCGGTATCACAAATTTATTTAATAACTTCATCACTGAGTGTATTTATTTATTTACAACTTGTACACATGTAGGACAAACATGGATTTAATGGCATGAGGCGTTCTCTTCCAGTCGACCTTCAATTAATGTATTCCTACACAGACAGTATATTATGATAATAATAGTATAAAAATAATTAAAATATAAATTGAGGTAAAAAAAGTCATAACAAAACCTAGACTGAAAATTATTATTGAAAATGATTAACGGACAATTGATTTTTTTGATGATTTTTACACATACATTGTCAATTTCAGAGTTGAAACAAATTTAACAATATCCGAAAATGGATTTTTTACATAGTTTCGTTTTGACTTAAGGGGTGGCAAAGACATATATAAGCACACTCGAAAACATAACCTCCCTTCTAGCGCGATCGGGTAAACAGCAAACTAAACGTACCGAATAGTCTCGATACGCATTATAAACTTCTTAACTCAAAAGGCATTAACATTGAACTAAAAGTAAAATTACGACATTTCATTTCTACATGGGTACCATTGAATTACTCCAGGCTTGTTCAAACCCAGTGTAGTATACAATACAACATCCCTGTCAATACGATAACCAATAAACAATAATTAAAATTGATGACTTAATCATCAGCAGTTTCAAATTATTGATAGACGGATTAATGAAAGGAAATATAATATTTCATTCGCGTTACTTCGCAATTTTTATTTGTCAATGATGACAGCCAATCAATGCGAAGATCGTCGTGATTTATTTAAAAATTATGTAGAAAATCATATATGCGTGTGAATGATGTGAAGGTAATTGTGGGTTTAGTGTAACGATACTATGGTCAGATGTCAGGGACTTAATAGGAATTCAAACGTCACTCAGCGTTGTTTTAATACAAAAAACATCAACGAACACGGTTTAAGTGTTTGTAAAATACTAAACTACTATTTGCTATTAGATTTTTCATTTAGTTCATTGAAGTGTATTTTATATACAAATTATAGAAGAATAGATAGAATACAATTTAATTTATAGATATTTGACAGAGTGAAACTGGTAATGTTACGATGTAACTGCAAATATTACATCATTAACAACCCATAATGTCCCACTGCTAGGCTCGGGTTTCTTCTCTCAGGAGAGGGTTAAGGCCATACATACGCAAATATTATGGTGCAACCTAAAATACTGGAAGGTAGATATTAAAGAACATACAGACACAGTGATTAAGAAAGAAAAATACGCCATAATTACCATATATATATATATATATCACGCATTTATTTTATCATATATGCACATAATCAATGAAATAATGTCAATATTTATCTTTTACTACATTAAGAACTTTATATAGCCTGCGTCATAATACAGTACCAAAATAACAGATTAGAGGTTGCTACTTTAAAAGGTAGTAGAGCCACACTGATTGCAGCTCGTCCGAGGCTGTACTACCCTCGCTCAGAAAACCAACCAAAAATAACAGCGTTCATGCTTCGTTACTGAGTGCGCGACCGGAGGCCTAATGATGCATAAGCATCACTAGACCGCCATTGTGGCACAGTGGTAGCGAATGCGACTGCTGTGCAAGAGGTCTCGGGTTCGACTCCTGAGTCGGACCAAATGTTTGTATGATCTGCAAATATTTGTTTCGGAGTTTGGGTGTTTTCTATGTATAATATGTATGTATTTACAAAAAAAAGCATATAAGTATTAATATCAGTTGTCTAGTACCCATAGTACAAGCTCTGCTTGGTTTGGGACTAGAAGGCGTTGTGTGCAAAAAAAAAATGTCTGAACATTTATTATTTATTTATTTATTGTGTGGGGTCACCATGCTGCATTGTTGCATTGCCTGCATTTGCAGTGAGTATGGTGACCACCACTTTAGGATTCTGATTATGCTTTCCATCAAGCAGAGTAGAATCAATTTGGCAAGTCCATACACAAAAAATAAATAAAAAATAGTGCCCATTAATGCAGGTGAAACTTCATGAAACGGGCAGTTTAAGATACATATTCATTTGTTGATATTATTGTTTACTTAGCAAAAGAAGAAGAACTAAAGGAACAGAAGAATGATTATAAGAAAATAATAGAGAATCCATACTTATATTATATATGAGAATGTAACGTTGCCAAAGCAAGCCAAACCACTGCGTCGATTTCAATGAAATTTGACATGGAAATTCTTAAGGAAGAAGCTACTCTTTAGTGCGATAACCGAAAAACGCTAGCCGAGCCGCGGACTAAAGCAAGTCGGATTAACAATAAAAATACAAATTTTAATGGTCCGTTAATGGTAATGGATTAAGAATAAGACATGTAACCATTTCAATTCATCACATAGATGTTGCAGAAAGTGACTAAAGAAGTAAACTATTCAAGACAACATTACTGCAAAGGCAAAAGAAATTTAAACAAACCTATTACCAATTCGTCTGGCCAGCATAGTATAGCAGGGCAAGAAAACTACATTTTAAGGAAAGGCCTATGTCTAACAATGGAGTACTAAAAGCTATTGATGATGTATGATAAAGACAAGATTATAAATAATAAGCAAATATGCTTCAAAGGTAGTAAAGCCACGCATTTATTGTCTCTTAAAATATACGACCAATACGATCTTTAAACCTTCAAGAAAAGAGCGTAATCTTTCTTAAAAGGCTGGCAACGAACTCGTGACGCCTCTGGTGTTGCGGGTGTCCATGGTCGGCGTTAATCGCTTACCATCAGGCAACACGTCTGCTCGTTTACCACCTATATCATAAAAAAATACAAGTACAGGGTTTGATTCAGGATAGATCCCACACTAAGATTTCATGTGTCGTGAGATCTAATCACTCACATTTCGGGACATTAGTAATAATATGATATAAAATACTAAATTAATTTACAAGAAAAAGCGATGAAAATTAAGTACGTTTTCTGCAGTAATAATTGCCTGCCTTGCGAGAGACGTTCTTTCTACCACTATGATCATATGCTTGTTTATATATATATATATAACTCTTTAGTTTTAAAGATATACATACAATCTATATTCACAATGACCTTCTAAACCAAGTTCGATAAAATACCAACAGGTGTTTATGTTACGTAAGTTTTTTTAAACAGAATTTTTCCCGAATACATTCAAGGCGATTTATATAAATAATTACAGGTTGTAAAATCATTCGTGTAGTTTCGAGTTTCACTTCACACCTCTAGTTTCAAGTATTGCATCGAACTCAGATCATTTTAATAATAGATCCCATATATAATCGCCGTCACCGCCCAACTGTTTCTGTATCTAATTTCTAATCTAACTACAACTTAATTAATAGCCACTTGTTGAAATCGATTTTGAGCTTGATTTATAAATCAAATGACCTGTATTTATACGGCCTATAGATTCGAATGAAATATCGATAAAAAACGTATATATGTTTTCATTTCGTTCTGTTTGATGCACCACATATATTAGTAATCTTTGTGTCGACAATACTATGCCTAAAGTATGAAAACACCTATCTTGCTTCGCAAACTAGTAGTGGCAACTAATAAAAATATAACTAATATTTCGGCACACAAGTATTTCTTAATTTCTCTCAAAGTTAAAATACACTATTTCCACTCGATGTCATAGTAACCTGTACAAGCACCAGTAACCATTTATAATAAAAAGGACAGTACAATTATTTAATTCAATAAATAATGAATAACGAAGGGCATCAAACTTCATCTTAGAATATAAAATATTAAATACACATGCCATTGAAGATTGATTGTTTTCAACGCGCTTTGAAGTAATTAATGTTCCTTGACACAGTAACAGACAGAAAAAAATTACTTATATTATTTAAAACAAAAAGTTTCAATTCATGTGTGTAAGTTTTAATAATTATATAAATAGTTTTTAATAAAAAAGGTATGTTTAAATTGATATTTTTTTCACTGGTTTTGATGTGTAGTGTGTTAGTGTATTTTACTAAAGGTCGACATTATTTTTTGATTTGAAACTTCTATAGTTACAGTATGTGTGAGTTCATGCATACTTTTATAGAGTGCAAACAAGAAGAAAATCTGTGATTATAATTTTTTATGATATTCTGGATATTATATATTAGGTCTAAAACTCCTATAGTGATAAGGATTGTGATAAGTTCTTAAAAATCATCTTAATAATGAAATAAAGAAATCATACTTTTCATTTGTAATCCTGGAAAGTGAGGAACCATATTTTATGTAAAGATGTTACAGACAAGTCAAACTCCTAAGTTAGACGAGAATTGTTAGTTCTATTCACATCATATGATAAGAAACCTGCAGACCTCGCTCTCCTTCTCTGGTAATTCACACAGCCCATCATCTCGTCAAGCGTCACGTCAATCGGGCTCCTAATGCGAAAGCCGCATCACACATGACAAGCTAATTTACTTGACGCATGTGAAGTGCTAATTGCACCTCGACAGTCTGAAGACGACCTTACGATGTATTTCATTTCGTAATGTGGACAGCGTTTAGTTTAAAAGTGTCTATATTTATGGGAAAGGTTGTCGTATTAGGGAGTGTGCAATTTATATCAGTATATGATTATTTTTTCTAAATGAAATTACAGAGCGTTGGATGTCAGAATTGAAATAAAAATAAATGATGTAACGTTAAGATTATGTAATATATTGGCCTGTTCCATCTTCACAGTTATAGAATATTGCATCAATCTTAGGCTATATACTGGTTTGTTAATAAATATATTTTATGTTGTAAACATAAATATACATATGTAGCTAACGTCGTGGATTAAAAAAAAACAAACAAGTTTCAAAATCCGTTAATAGGTTTTTACTAAGGAATGTTTAACGAAAATATAAAATTAGACTTTTTTAATCTGTGGAAATCCCCACAAGTTCCAAGACAATCACCAAAATGTTGAATAGCATTTTAATACCGAAAAGGTGTTTGGGCGTAAAAATATAATGTATGTTTCAAAGAAAATAATAGGACCATATGTGTTTATTCAATTCCTCCTATTCTTAAACTAAACTAACTAAAATTAAATGTTATATTTATTTTAATAACCACTAGGTTTTCAATCAAATTTTCATATTCCTTTACACTTCAAAACTTTTCAGATATAATCAAAAATTAAAAAAAACTACAATCGTAAATTTCTAAACAAAAACCTGATAGCATATATGCCTGCAAATACAATAAAAGCGTGTGCGGAACCATCACTTACTTTTCATTTAAAGGTTCTTTTAAGATTCTATAGATTTCATCTATACTATATTTAGGATATAGTTTTTCTTAAATAATAAACATAAATATTTCTGCATTTTTAATAGAAAATAAATTACGTACACAGTTTTATGGTTTGTTCCGAACAAAGAAGTATACTTACCACAAAACAGTACAAAGAATACAAAATATAATCTGTATTTCGAAATAGCACAACTAATGAACAGTATATATAGTATTATTATTATTTTTCATTCATTTATATCGAAAAGTGCGGACATTGTGTATTAATGTTTAATACTAAATCTTTTATTGTTATTATTTATCTTAATTGAATGATTTTCTTTATTTATTTATTTTTTCACACTAAATTACCCATGAATTCGCATTTCTACAGTCAATTTGTCCATCTAAAGGTTGCCTGGAAGAAATTGCTTTTAGCGATAAGGCTGCCATTTGTACATGGTCGTTAATATATTATGCTCCTGAATGTAAACTGTTTTAACTGGTGTACAATAAAGTTTATTCTATTCTATTCTAGTTCACACACTTGCATATGGTACAATCACATACAGTGTGACAGACAATAGACTTATTTGAGAGCAACCCGAAAAGGCGTAGCACGACCAGTGCCTCGTGAGGCTCGCAACAATTTCCTCCATAGTAATTGACTCGGAGATTTGCATAAGTGGGGTGTGACTGCAGTTCCGCTACCCATTTTTAATGGAGACTAATGTTTTTAAAGTATTAAAGTTCACTGAAACACACAAAGTACACTGGAAACGGAGATGACATTAGTGCCAATAGCTACACTGTAATATTTGTCCATGTATTGTGTAAACATTTTAAGATTACATACTTGAAATATTCGTTACTTTGTAAATTAGTGATGCGTTTGTTAGCAATAACTATAACAATAGTTGAAAATAATGCTATTGTATATTGATAGAATAACACAAACGTACTATAAAAGTGTTAACATAACACAAAAAGTTTTAGTAAAATTAAATCTTTCACTAAAGTCTGTATAAATCAAAGTGAAGAATTGAAACACAGAGCACAATTTTAAAAGCCGTTGAAAGAAATCTATCTCCAACAAAAAGATATAAAGGCTTCATTACTAAAAAAGCCAGCAGTGTCCTTACAGTGCATACTGTGGGCGACAGAAATAACTGGGCAGATTGACGAGATACATACCATTAGGGGCTAACGAACATCTCAATTTAGTTAGCCACCTGCCTTGAGGCCGAGAAATAAACTAAGCTTTATTCTCAAGGGATTCGGCGTTAGAATTGTCTCGTATATTCAATAGTGACTTTATACTGAAATTGTTCAAAATAGAAAGTTTAGATCGATCTTCTAGCATTTTATTTACTTCCATTTATTGCAGTAATTACGTCATTTGTGTAATATATAATAAATAAATATTTCGGACATGTTACGCACAACGCCATCTATTCCCAAGCCAAGCAGAGCTTGTGTACATTCTTTTTTTTGTAAATACATGCATATTGTACATAGAAAACACCCAAACTCTGAAACAAATATTTACAGATCCTGAAAACATTTGGTCCAGGTATCGAACCCGAGACCTCAAGCACAGCAGTCGAGACCTCGAGCATAATTAAATATTATGTTAAAATATAGATTGTTGTGTTGTAGAGGAAAGGGTGTTATATCCGTTCAACACAAAGAGAGGATCTTCTAACCGTGGTGGCAATGCTTTTGGGTAACAGCAGTTGATATTGGACGATCAAAAATACACGGCCATTAAGGCCGGAGTGAGAATTTTTACTTTGCGATGCAGCAATAGTGATTATGATGTGATATTCCGCAGTTCAGTGTCTCTCATATATAACAGGAATATAACTGTATTATTTATTGTAAACGATAAAAGATATACGAGTATAAAAGAATTCTGACAATTAGCTACAAATATTCGAATTCAGAGACGTCCACTTTTCAATATAATAAAAAAATTAAAATAAAACAATAAATATACTCAAGATGCCATGAGAATCCCTTTATATGCAATAAACTAAAAACCATACTGAACTTAAATTACCAAAATCTCTCATACATCGTTCAACTATAAGTGTAACCTTCAAATTCTCAAGTAAGAAATTATTAGGGTTCTTCGAATTTCAAAATCATTTTCCATTGTAATTAATTGTAGGAAACGATTATGGGTGCGCACGCGCCTACAATATTTTATTTGTGTATCTACACCATATTTGTGATGAATTTTATAAGTTTCGTTAATGGACTGTTTTATGGTGTTCAAATTATCCCGATAAATAAATGAGATTTGGTTCGTTTATTAAGACTTCAACCTTCGAAAACTTACTTTAACAAGTTTTGTCTGCTTCTATCTAGTCTGTTCATAATAAATTCGACAATTACTGTTTATCTATATAACTGTTACGCTCTCATGGCTAAACCACTGCACTAATTTAGATTTCTGGCATGAATCGCGGACAAAAGCTAGTATATTTATATATACTTCTAATGAATGTGTGCATAATTATATCCTTTAAAGTGAAATGAAAGTGGTTACAGAATCTGTAAAATTAGTTTTGCTGAAGTTCGAATGCAATAAAATTACTCTTTCAGGTCTCGTATTTAAACCAAATACTTAATTGCTTCTGCCATCATTTTCTATGTTAACATAAATTTACTTAGTGAAACAATTTATAAAACTGTGAGACTTCCCGCTACAAATGCCCCTCATATTTGAATCACTTATTCTTGACTCGAACAAATGCCCCAGGCGAGTGGTTATTATATTGATATTAGGTGAAGTCGTTTCGAGTTTTTATGGTAACACATTAATTATTAGTAATACTTAATCTTATGTGTATAAACTGCCTTATTAGAAAGCGTTTAACTAATTGGTGTCTTCACTAATACGTTTGAAAATTAATTTTTGCTGACGATTTATTACGAAGTTTAGGTTTACAATAGTTTAAACAGGTGTAGTTGAATTTTATTTAACATATTTTGATTTCTATAGTGTAAAAAATTACTATAAATTATTTATACCAGATGACTTTTTATCTAGCGACGATAATCTAAACTACTTGAAAACTTTTTCTTCTACATTGCGCAGTTAAAATTCTTACTATACATACAACACATAAGGCTTAAAGTCGCTCAGAGCTATGCTCAGTGTTCCTCTAGGTGATCGCATCAGAAACGAGGTGATCTGGCAAAGAACCTGGGTCATCGTCATAACCCATAGGATTAGCAGGCTGAAGTAGAAGGGGGCTAGCCATAATTACCGTAGAACCGATAACCGTTGGGGTACGATGATTACACATGTATATATATATATATNAGGTTTCTTAATTTCTAAATTTAGCTGGCAACTCCAATAGCTTTAATCTCACACAATTGACACACAGCAGTCTGGGTGTAAATCATGCAGAGCCATTACTATGGTAGCCGGACCGCTGATAAACATACAAATATATATGTGTATGTTTGCCGGCATTAAATGCATATATATATATATCTCTCTCTCTCTCTCTCTCTCTCCAATCCTGTGAGCATTATATAGGTGTATAACTTTTAGAAGTAAATCATTATATCAACGAAACTTTATTAACACGGTATTATCAGCTTCGCCTGTATGTTAGTTTACTTGTAGCTGTTTTTGTAAGCTTGGTTTTTTTTTTAAACTACATATATTATTTTTCGTAACATTGAGAAATAAACGTTCTTAAACCGTAACTTTACATAGTTGACCAACAGAAATAACTTTAAATTATTAAGATGCCACATTAAGTAACCAAGATTAAAAGAACAACTATTTTTTAGGCAAAATTTCAAGGTTTAAAATTACACAGTAAAATTACAAATAAACATAGCCATTTGAGTATATCGTGAATTGTAATTTTACAGTTCGGTAAGTAAGGCTTAAGATTTAGAGTAAGTTGATGCAAATATTCTAGACCCCATACATCCTTCCTCCAGATTATATGACCTGCCATCGACTTAAGTTCATCCACTACGATATATTTGGCTTTATTTCAACACGTCGTTTACTCAAACAAACTTGTTGTACAGTGATTCAGTAGGCCATTTGAGCTGCAATCGTACGCATTAGCAATTCTAGATCAGTACCTTTACTTTAGATTATAAATGTAACGTGTATTTATCTCAAGTATGTAAAACTATTTGTTTTAAAAATTTGTTACGTTGAAGCGATGAAATATAGGAATACAAATTGTGCAGTTAATTTTTAAAAACAATATGAATGGGTTCTAAAAATTTATAAAATTTGGATATTTTATAATATAAACAAATTTAGTTAATTAGGATTAGTCATCATGTGGATCAATTGGGTACTAGCATGAGGAGTTAATTACGTCTTGCGTTAAAAAACGAACGATAATAATCTAAATGGTATTACCATTTGTCCATACTACCGTTTTAAGAAGTTGTTTGGTGAATTTTATTACAAGTACCAATTTATGATGGCAGTAACAGTTTACCAGAACTATGTAGGAGTTAGATTGATAAATTTGAACTACTTTTAATTACAGGACGGTGAAATTACCATATTCATGTTAGACAAGGCTTAGTTATAACTTATCAATATTCTAATCCATCCTCCACTGAAATCCTTTTGAGATAGTTTAGAAAGTGTAAATCTCCTTACATCGAGTGGGCCCATTAGTGAGGAGAATTATTCCACGATAACTTATCGATATAATCGGGTGGTCGCTTATTGTTTATCGATGCTTCCTGGCCGCCAGTCGAGAAAGTATGCTTCGATACAATCGATTAATTACGAAGTATGTTTGTCCCGTAAGTGCGCAATGACATCGATTTTAATATGGCGTGGGACGCCGCGAGGTATGTCACATCAGTTTAAGAGATTAGTGGTCTCGTATTATCTCTCATGACGGATTAATTTGTACTTGAATTCATTAGCATTGTTTAAATGATTTCGTAGATTTTCTTCCACGATGTGCTTACTGATATATTTGTTGGATGGGGGCCCAAAGATCGTACCCAAGTAATAATGAAGCAAAGTACAATGTACTTTCAGTAGTCTAAGGTATTTCAGAATATTGTTTAAAGGTCAGTGTTGCTAATATGTAACATCTTTATGTAAACAGCAACTACTAATCGAATCGTCATATTCGATCATACATATCGAATCGTTATAATTTAATTAATTTTTAATAGTTACAAAAGTTGCTATATTGAGGTTGAGAGAAACAAATAACAATCTAATTATATCGGTATAGCTTGTTTGTAATGTTTCGTTAGTGTCGTAAAAGAAGAAGAATGTATATATTTAGCTTCATGCAACCCCCGGCGTAAAAAGAGGGGTGTTATAAGTTAGAAGTCGCTGTCTGTTTGTGTGTGTGTGTCTGTGTGGATCATCGTAGTTCTCAAACGGATAGACTGATTTCGATTTTATTTTTCTAGGTGATGGTTCTTGGTTATATTTGGTTAATATCGGTCCACCAGTGTAAGAGTATCAGCTTTTTTTCCAAAATGATGTAAGGCATTTTTAGCGTACTCGATCAAGAGCTTCATTGCGTAGGGGCTTTTTTATTTATTTTCCATTTTTGTTACATTTGAAGCTCAGCTCTTATGGGTCGTAACGTAAAATTTTATACTTCTTAACAAATGGGCTATGTATATTGAAACCTTTTGACATTATTGCGTTCAACCAAACAATCAAACTCATAACACTTCATAACAGTATATTATAGATTGGAATAGAAACTATTTGTTAATGATATAAGTACTAGCGGAGAAATTATAAAATAGTTATTAAGTAGTAAGCAATCGTGATAGAAAACTATTTATTGTACAAGAAAAGAATAAAAATAAAATTTGTAAAACTAAGTATAAAAAATAAGTACGTATTAAGAGATTAAATATAAAAATGGAGAGTTGTGAATTGTAGTGCCATTTATTTATTGTAATCTAATTGTTATTTACAAACTCATAACCGAATCCAGATCTTCTACTTATCTCCTTTATTTTTCTTTTGATAAAATGGCAACCAGCTATTTCTGCCAATGTCGAGTATTTAAAAGTCTTCAATTCTTAATCTTCGTCATAATAAAATTGATGATAAAAAATATAAAAAAATGTGGATGACATGAAATGGAAACCGTCTTTCGAAATAACAAAAAACGAGCTCCTATCTTCTATATTATTTATAACCAGTCTGTATTGATGACCTACGACGGTGAGACTATGACAGCTAGTTAACAGTTAGACCCATTTTTTAACATCCATACAGAAAGGTTTCACAATATTTTTATGAGTGATACAGTAAGAGAGTGTTGAGCAATAGTACAATTCTTTACATCAACTCTCAATACAGATGTGTATCGCCGAACCGCTCCAAATCATCGATTGTTCGAATTTTATTCTCATAACTATTAGGGTGTGTACACATTGACTTATGTAGCACAATATAAAATAAAAAACTATAAATTTACGTATTTTAGTTTATGTTATTTATCTTTGAAATAAGTCTTATTTGATACGGTTCTGCTGAAAGTGTTGACTATTTTTTTCCATCTTTTCAGACCTTGTAACTCACAAACATTATATAAAGTTTTTTTCATTTGTTTCAGTTTTCAAGCGCTTTGACATCAACCAACAACCGTCCACCACCCTCAACTTTGGATTTTCTAAGGTCAGTAAATTTTTAATTCACACTTTCATCCAATACTTATATTTTTTTATAAGCTAGAGATCATTATTATAATCATCTTATCATCGTGGACATAAGCCTCCCGTTAGGTCCTCCGCAACAACTAGTCCTGTGTTGCCGCATTCACCGGTTTCCCTTGACCTTCGAAATGAGTGGTCCGAAGACGTGGTGATTTAGAAATACTCTTGCTTATAATTACCAAGAGATCCGATTGAAAGCTCTCAGGTTCGAATCACGGATCGAACCAAAACTGTTAGTGAGTTTTTTATTACAGAAATACTTAATAAAAGCTCGGAGTGTGGAAGATCTCTCGCCGATCGTGTTTAATAACCGTCCCATCGGATAATGAGAATAAGGGGACAGAGAGTGCACGTGCATTAGTGCACACATATGTGCAATATGATATCTCCTGTGCAGTTGACTGGTCTCAGTCGAGACTGGCCGCCGTGGCCGTAATCGGCTAGAAGATCATCACCTATTATAAAATCTAGCTGTTATCCAATTTTTTGTTATGTTACGAAAGAAACCTGAAAAGGACTCATTGAATTGTTTAAAGATTTTTTAAGATGTCTTTTTTAGTAGAGAGTTTTGATATTATTTTTTGATTTTTCAGTATATAATTTAAACGGAGAAAACAATGACAACAATTTAAACTATATTTAGAAAACAATTTAATAGTATACAAGTCCAGAGTCAAAAATTTTATTCAAAATGCTAGAAACAGTATTAATTTAAAAATCCATTCAAGCAGTCAAAAAATTATAATAAGTATTTGGTAAAAACAATAATGTACTCTACTATAAGGGTGCAAGTAAATCAAAGCTATAATCAAATCCATAGAGAAGCTTAGAAAAAGGCGTGACTTTATAATTCTATGTTTTGATAACTACAAATATCAGTAAACACTACTCCGTATAATTAGCGGCAAAAACACAAACCACAAAAGATTTAATTAATTGAACCTTACTCTCAGTGCTTTTTCCCACGATCGCGTCAATTCACATTTACAAATTCTCTGTTCTTTTCAAAGTACTAAATACTACCATCCCTTTCCCACGTACACTGTCAACAGTTGTAAGAATGAGACACAGAATACATTTGAATCATTGCGTAAGGCCGTATTAGTGGGGTGTGGTCAGTTGCAACCACTCATTATGTTTAATTCTGGGGGTTTTAATCATAAGTTGGAAGCTATTTTTCATATTAACTGGTACATGTTCATTGTGGAGTTTTATTTTATTTGTGTACACAATTTGGTTTTGATTCGTGAATGCACAAAGATTTGTTTTTAAATTTCCCTTAATTTTCTGTCTAAAATATAGTATATTAAAGAGGATTTTGAGACAAACAGATTTGTTACGTTTAAGTTTATAATATATTTTATTAAAATAATTGGCTAACCATTATCAAGGTTTTAGGTAGTCAATCACCTAATTTTCATTATCAACAACTAATATGGAGGAGCCTTAACATTATTTGAAACGAATTATTAGAAACAAAAATAATACATCAGATAAACGTCATATAACACGCATACAAATAAATAAATTCAAGGCAAATCGAAATTCAAACAATAAACTATTTGCAAATTGATTACACCACACGTAACCGTCAAATTATTGTTTTCCGTGAAAATTATAATTATATTTATGAATATTGAACATTGTAATTCAATGTTACACTAAATTATTTTGTGTTGAAACTTCAAACAAATATCATAAGTTCAAGAACTTAACAATTGTTTTTTTATTATGAAATTTGATACAGACATTTATTTATCAAAAAGAATATTTTGAACTCATGTTAAAAATAATATTTTTATTTACAGGCACTAAATGGATTTCTCATGATGATGACGCAAAATGGCAAACTCTTATACATATCGGATAACGCGGCGGAATATCTCGGACACTCTATGGTAAGTAATGAATTAATGGGACGACCCTTGTGATTCTCGCTTTGTACTTACATTTATTAGGAATATTTATGCGTATTCTAGAGAAGCCTTGTGACAAGATGGCAAGATGTAGGGTTGGTTTTGGAAATCTCTGTATATTTGTACATACTAAATAATAATATATCGCTTATTGTTCACAAGATTAATTAAAGCTAGGCGGTACAAGTGGCGGCCTTATTGCTCGAAGGCAATCTCTTATAGGCCACCATGTATTCTGGTTATTATTTTTTATTAATATTATAACATAAGGAAAGGAATATGCATGTTTTTTTTTTATTTCTTAATCTGATCACTTAAGTCTCCATAACATAGAAAAAATATAAATAGGCTTGAAAATAGTCAAACGAATTTTTAAAGTGAAGTTTAGAACACTGACTAAATTTGAGCTATTCAAACACCGCCATTTTGCGCGCGCTTTTGTCACAGCCACTGATGTCATTGTCATTTCAAGTTTGTTTACTATTCAGTTACTTTATACTTATTTATAGTTTTAATTGCTATAAAAATCACAGAAGTAAATTTTTCTCATAAACATTACTAACACAGCTTGAATTTCGACTCCAATAATTTCATATTCCCTATTGTCTTAGCATTTAGTTTCTGTAAATTGTTTTATCGCCTCGCAGACACACATGAACCTGTCTAATTGAAAATAGTTTTGCAAACTAAATACCTTTGTTATTGTATAACCGTCACTGTACCGCCTTCTTACCTGAGAATGCCTCAATGCAATCTCATCATGACTAAGTGGGGTAACTAATGGAAGTGACACGCAATGCGAGTCTGGCAATGACCCCCAAAGAATGTTACTGGCGTTCTTGCTTTCTATGAAACGACAACTGCACAGCAAATTGAAACATTTTGGGGCTATCGAAGACAATATTAGTACATTGTCAAAGAAACATCGGGTAAGACTTACGTGATTACAACTTTATTGAGGCAAGTTGTAATATTAACAAAGCTAATAAGGCTATTACTTAAAATGTAAATGTGCTATGTAAATAATATATAAATAAATAAGTATATTGTTTGGCTTGATCCTAAAGCATACAATTACAAATTCGTGTCGAATTTGTTCGTGTCAAAAACGTCTACCTAAACAGTATTGTCTTTATATTTTCATTTTTTTATGCTCATAAAATATGAAAATACCATAAACACATTATACATGAAATTTAATTGAAGTTTAAAGTAACAACAGTGCTGTACATCCTGTTTGACATTTCTGAATTTAGTGAATTATTAAAAATAAATCGCGATACTAATATACACTAGCAATGTTGTACGTTACTTGATATTTGATAATGAACTAAGAAAAGTAGTGTATTATTAGAGTTCCGTACCCAAAGGGTAGAACAGGGCCGTATATTAAGACTTCGCCGTCCGTCTGTCTATCCGTTCGTGTCACCAGGCTATATCTCATGAACTGTGATGATGTATTTCGGTTCCAGTGATATAATTTACTATAAAATAAAATTAAAAAATTAAGAGGGCTCCCATACAACGAACGTGATTTTTTTGCTCGCTTTTTGATCGATTTTGATAACGGCCACAGGCAGACGCTTGAAATGTGTAGATAATGCGTGAAACTGACTCGCACTGAGTCAATAAAACAGAGAGTTGACTAATAAAAATATGTTCATCGCAAAAAAACACGAAGGAAAAAAATTTAATATCTCTAACGGCCGATACCATTACTAGATGTTTAGTTCTAGTGAAATCAATAAATAGTTTACTTTCAATTTTTGTATCGCACCGGTGGGTCTTTACAAATAAATGGTACTGTCTGACCCCAAATAGTTCCTCGTTAGAGTGCGCGAGCGCACACAAATTAATCACTATGGTTTATTGTAAGCCGCGCCCGCCTTGCATGAGATACAGGTTGGTGCAGTTCAGATGTTATTTTTATACCTTTATAGTTCTACTGCTTATTAAGTATGACTCATTTAAGTGACTAGAAACACTTACTTCGGCAATACATATACTTGTTTACGCCACACAGACTGTATAAACTGTTATAAACTTTCTGATATAAAGTTAGTAGGCATGTATTTTTAGTTTTATCATTTAAACTTCTCTTGTCTCATTCAGACCTTAAAATTTAAGCGACCTTTTTATTCCTAGTACGTATGTAGCTCACGTACTCGAGTCCAAATGCAAAAACTATTCCTATAATTATTTCATCCACCTGTGTATGTCATTTGGCAGTCGCTTCGTGTGAAAAGTTGCTACTACACATGTACCCTCTCATAATGATAGCCAGTCAATATGTTCAAATTGTGATTAATAGACACAGCAAGAACAGAGTGTCGGCATAACAACTAAAGGAACATAATCTTATCTTGTTTTATTTTTACGCCTAAATGCATCTGTGGCCCTGTTATGATCGGCCTGTCGTAACTTGTTAAATGTCAAATGTGCGCAATGATATCAACCTTTTTAACGTAGAAATGATTCAATGTGTACTAAGAACTAGTTGTGCTTTTGTTTTTAATCTGCTGAGTTTATTTATAAATATGAAATAACTGTTTTTAGTAGACATTCATAAATCGGTTTGGGAAAACAAAGAGATGTATGTTGAAAGGATCTCGCTATTGTTAGTTAAATTATCTATTTTTAATTAAATTGGAAGACAAGCACGTGGATCAACTGTTTAAAGTACAAATAAATCCCGCAAACCGTAATTAATACTTAGTATTCGTCTTTGATTTCTGTCCTCCATTCTGTGGGTCATGATCTCTACTTGGAAATATTTTGTGAGTGACAGGTCGCCACCTGTTCCTGTCCGTCATAAAATAATGTACAAACCTTGACAATATTTCATAATATAGTATACTATGTTTTAACTAATAACTTTTTTCTTTTATTTTATATATTTTTTTATTTGTTCGTTCACATTCAAAAGACAGCTAAGTGTTTTATTCTGAAATATGTTGGTACATTAATTCCATCACGACGAAGACTTGAAGACTCGAAGACTTAGAATTGAAGACTTGAAATACTTGACATTGGCAGAAATAGCTGATCCGGCTGATTGCCATTTCATCAAAAGAATAAGAATATGTTGTTATGACATCAGAATTCTATCATTTTATTAAGTTAAGTTTGCAGTGAAGTTTGTACTAAACCTTAATTTTTTTAGAGCAAACTGCTACTGAATACATCAATAATTAAACATTATAATTCCATGATTTACAGTATCACACCAGGAGAGAAAAATATTACTAATAAATAAACTAGTAGTACGCTAACATATTTATTTATTTTATTCTTTATGCACAAACGTATAAAGGCGGATAGAAAGCCTTAGGTATTATCTAACAGTCGACCTTAGGGCGATGCAGAGCCATTCATGGTAGTTGGACAGAAATTACTAATGAAATTTTTAAAGGATATCAAACATATATTAAATACACAAAAAATAATATTCACGAATTACACAATACACATATTCATCATTGACATATTGAAATACACATAATACAAATTCTAGGAAGAGAGAGCACAAAATTAAGATAGATCTAATGAAGTGTTTATAAAAAAATGTTTCCAAAGTATGAATTTGAATGTTTGTCGAGTTTTTGTCTTCCTGATCTCGAGAGGGAGCGCGTTCCATAACAGAATAGATTGTACCAAGAAAATAGAATGTGCAAAGTCAGAGCGGTGAGTGGAACAGTGGAGAAATAGGTTGTTTGAAGATCTGGGGTTTCTGACGTGGTACTTTTCCGTATTTTACTTTACGAAATAGTTAGCTTCTACACCACTACATACAAATGGCCATTTCAATAACAATATTATCTTATTTGACCTTCATTCTTTACCTATCATATACAACGATAAACGCCTCAAAAATAATACTTACAATTAAATTGTACCTTGACATCTAAGCTTTGATAACACTTAACTCCCGCATTTATCACAATAACTAGCTATCGCTTTAATTACAACCCGTTGACATAACAATTAAAGTGGTTATTAATATCTCAGTAAAAGAGAAAGTGA
Source organism: Hyphantria cunea (assembly GCA_003709505.1). NCBI lineage: Eukaryota > Metazoa > Arthropoda > Insecta > Lepidoptera > Erebidae > Hyphantria > Hyphantria cunea. Next base: position 681,457 of record PKRV01001350.1, read on the forward strand.
AATATAACGTACGAAACGGATATATTTCTATTAATATAATGTCTTTGATTGCAAATATATCATTTAGTCATGTCCCTCGAGGGCGAACAAGAAACTTAATCTGTTATCAATTATTGTGGCAAATGTTCCGCACTCTATTAACAAATGATTAATGATTAAAAAAGCAACTGTCTAAAACCTTGGTACTAGTTGTGAAGGATTTTGTTGTTCGAACTTTGTTTGATAGCCGGATGCATCTAGTTGTGGCTCCTATCGCGTCAGATAAATCTTCGTCAGGTTTTAGTCACACAATCAATTTAGCACATTATTACTTCGAATTACTATCGATAACGCATTACTATCGCGATCTATAGTATATAATTATATTCATTAGAATTAAAGCCATTTGGAAGAGGTATTTATATATGTGTTCATTGTTTGTCCAAATTTCTTATAATTCGAAGGCATGTAACTGATGAAAACTGTATATATTCATTTGAGACATTTTATAACTCATTTCGAACTTTTTGGGGCGAGGCACAACGAGAAACGCAACTAGCTAAGCAACTGATTGACGCGTCTCGTGACTGAAAGCCGACCTTTTTCTAGCACAGAGAATGAGCTTTGCCTTTCAACGTGGCAATGCTACCAGTCTTCTGGGAACATTACCAGTATGGGATAATGCAGAGGAATTTTTTAACGCTTGTATGTAAATATTGTTATTGTTTTTTTAATTTCCAAGTATTTTAATTGAATTTAAACATAGGTTATGACATGTATAAGTTTAGAATTAGTTTTTACTCATAGCACACATACAAGGTTTTTGAAGGTACTAAAAGCTTTTTTGTAGTTGACTCACTGTCTACAAGCAGAGTAATGCTTATTATGTATGTAATATCAATGAACACTTTTTAGTTTTGCATGAATATCAATACAGAAAATTCCTTTCCAAAGTCCTTTGTTAACCCACAATCAGAGCTAATAATGACTAAACAATATCCGGTTATAGACAGCTATACGTAGATGATCCTTAGACCATCTCTTGACCATAACTCATCCATCGGTAGAATTCCCACGATACCGTTCTTATGAGCCTGTAATGTATCGACCGATACCAACTATTATTATCTTAATAAAAAAACGAAATTAAACCTTAATAATACTGAGATAAAGGCCAATATTTAACGAGATAATAGCAAGCTCCAAGCAATATTTTATTGTTATTCCGCAATTAAGATTAATGATAAGGCTAGACGAAGTAAGTACTTAATCCAAATATCTAGTTTAAAAAATTGTTGGCTGGACATTAACAAGCATTGTTAGGATTCTGTACTAGTACCAATTTTTTCTTCACTTTATCTAGTCAAAGATGGATTTTATAATCGAATATTATTACACACCAATTCCTTTAACTTATGATTTTTACTAACAAATATCCGGTTAAATGTCGTCAGTCTAGTCTTTTAAATGTTGTGTTATTTATTTCAGACCAAGAGCGTAATATAATCCACAAGATATGATGTTTACGGGGTAATATGATCGTGGGTCTTTTAGGCCGAGCGTGAAAAACCGTCTCACTAGGCTAGATCATTATGCTGCATTGTCATTTTCTCTTGGATTACAATGCTTTCCATCAGGCAGAGTAGGCATCCACTTTGGTAATATATATATAATAGCAATGGTACATTTTCAAACCATTTCATGTATAGGTTTTTAGATGATATTAGAATCTTTTTTATATCACACGGAAATAATTTTCAGTTTTTTTTTAAAAACACATGTTATCTCATGTTAAACTCACTCATGAATTTAAACATATATGAAATATGATATAGCTTTTTATTCATTCATTTTTAATGCTTTTGTTTAATTTTATCCACTGCTATTTGAATATACTGTTAATACATTTTTATAGTATAAGAAAATATGAGTGTATGTTTCTCAAAATTATGAGTGTGGGTAGATATCTCCTCCTAAGAGTTTTTTCGTACACATAATAAACCGTCTGACCAATATAAAAACACCCTACGTTCGATTTCAAATTCTAGAACTCTCCAGGCATTCAAATGTTAGAGCATTTTGTAAACAATGCATACGGAACCCTACAACACAATGTCGATATCGTTAATACTCTATTGATGCGTGGGTGTGTCCTAACTGTATTCCTATTGTTTATAATTTATAACGAAAATGTCAAAGAAAGCAGTCATTATCTATTCCACACTCAAAGAACTCACACCGTATTCTTACAATTGTTGGTACCTTTTATCAGATCACTTGAGCTTTAATTGACTTAAAATAAATGTTTTTTTCGAGCTCGTGCCTTGGTGAACACACTTATTAAGATATCGTTGTCTATATTTTATTATTGAGTTATATCGTTTACTGCAAGCCGAAGGCAGAGGTAAAGCGAATTGACTAAAATATAGACTGACCGTATTGAGAATATTTTGAAACAAGAGCAGGTCAGAAGTATCTGAAAACAGGGAGCATTTGAAAAGACCGTAAAAGACCGATCGACCGCTTGATTCTAGATAAAGCTCTTGAATAAGAAAAAGAAGATGAAAGATGTAAGGTAAATTAATTATTTGAGTGTGTTATAATTATTTCAATTCTTGGTGGTAATGTTGATTCCACCAAACACAAAAGATGTCTTACTAAGGAAATGCGTTCAAACTTCAACACATAAAGATGTGATGTAAATAATTATTTAAGTGTGTTTATAATTATTGCAACTCTTGGCGGTCATAAAAGATGTCACATTAGACGCTGATAATATTATTTATATTGCATTGAGCTCTTAATCCATATTCAATGGCCGCAAATAGCTTGTAAAAGACCAATAAACCATGTTGCAGACCTACATGCAGATTGCAATATACCCATGCAATAAAACAATACAGTTAAAAGTAAAAAAGCATCTCTAGAATAAATAGCAAAGAACTCTTATATCTTTTTACTTTGACGTTATCTCCGCACACTATAATTTCTGTTTCCCTTTTAAGTAAAATGCTTTCATATTCCCAATATTTTCAAAATCATCATATTCACTTACTTTATGTATGCAATATTATGCGCTTTCTAACAATTTATGAATATTGACAGCATTCACAGCGTGCCCATTACTTCTCTTAGTATTGATAAGTGTTTAGTTTGTAACCACTATAGTCAGGATAATATACGCAATTGTTAAACTGACTGTTTATTTAAATTATTCCCATTGAGAGAAAGTTCTCATATTTCACACTGAATTGAACTTAAGGGTTTATCTAATTTAACAAATCGTTAACACGACTTTAGGTGGCTAAAAGAAAGATCAAAGATTAACAACCAATGTCTTAGTAGTTAGAAGACAATGTTATTATCTTCGAATAATTATTCGAAGCTGAATTATTAGCTTTAATTAAGTAATTTATTATATCCCACAACGAGGGAATGTAAATTTTCCTATTATGTGTATAACAATATCTTTTATTTTAATCTTTAAGCAATAGAAATGACTATATTTTTCATTTTCAAAGTTATAAATAATTAAGTGGCTACACAAATTAAATTAATATTTTCGGACATTTCTCACACAACGCCATCTAGTCCTAAACTAGACAAAGCTACTAAAGTACCATGGGTACTAGACAACTGAGATTAATACAAATACACTTTTTATTTGTAAATACTATACATAGAAAACACCCACATTCGTAAACAAATATTACCATATTGTATAAATATTTGGTCCGACTCGAAAATCGAACCCGAGACTTCATGATCAGCAGTCGCATTCGCCAACTTAGACCAACGAGGCAGTCGATTAATAATTAGGCAATAATTCAATTATCAAGTTACAGTCAAGTAATCTCTTTTGGTAATTAGAATAGGGGAAGGTTATTATTTTTGAATTGTTTACGATAATTCATAAATCGCTGTTTATGACGAAACGTTTTCAGTATTTGGACTGTATACTAGGTGAATTCCATTTAAAATTGATCAAAAGCTACAATATTATAGTTATTTAGACAGAAATTATCGTGACATTAAAACTTAGGAAATGCGTTCAAACTTCAATACAATATGATAATTCAATACACATTTGCCGCACACGTAGCTTGAACTTAACCTATAAACAATAGATGAACGCACACAATATGCAAACCGAACAATATAATGATAATTCTACAGACAATGCACTTTCGTCGCTAACCACTGTATCGATTTATTGATCCTCAATATTAAATACTTAAGCAATAAAACTGGCCAATATTACACGACCCATCTACAGTAATCATATTCCGATAACTACATCTGTTTTGTATACTTCGGGAGGGGATAGGAAGATCATGAAAAATTGGTTTGCTAAGTTAGGAATGGTTCTTACCTCGCCTTTGCCTTAAGCAATATGGTATTTATCATTTGCCATTGTATGTGCGCCCTTTGTGGTATTGAAGTAAAATGACTTAACACCACCGACGAAATGTCGTTAGTGTCAATTCTTATCTTAGATTTTAATGTCAGATGAGTTGATACCGTGGTTGGTACGCTCAATATTTTGAATGATTAATGAGTGCTGTCTGATTATTTAACAATTAGATAAAATAGCTTTTAGCATGCTTCTGTTCTTAGGTAAGCTTGTAAAGAAAAAAAAATCGAATTACATTAAAATACCATCAGCCCTTAATACTTACTCTTTGCTGTACTATTGCCCTGCGAAATTCGTTTAATTCCTTATACGGGCGGTAACACTACTACACTCTTTATAGTGGTACCGCCCCTATTTATAACATCCAGAGAACTTATGGAAGAGAAGACAAAGGGACCGAAGTACGTAGGAAATTCTTCTAACATTTAGTTTTTACTAAGTTATATTAAAGTGTACTAGAGCGACTGTTATTTAAGTGAAACTTTATGTGAAACTGCCTTGCGCAGTGGGAGCATTTGCGACTGCTGTAATTGAGGTATCGGGTTCGGTTCCCGAGTCGGGCTAAATGTTGGTTTCGGTGTTAGGGTGTTTTCTATGTATAATATGAATATATTTATTTAAAAAAAGTTTATATAAATATAAATTTCTTTATATCACTTCTCTAGTAACCATTATACAAGCACTGGGATTAAATGGCGTTGTGTGTTAGATGGCCGAAATATTTATTATTATTTATGTACTCGATTTTTTTAATACCCATTCTTCAGAAACTAGGCTATAAAAATAATTCCATGAACTGAGAGAGGGAAAGTTTTCATATTGAATTTGAATAAAATTATAGAAAACTGATAGTATAGATATAAATACATTTCTGTAAACTAAAGTACAGCCAACCTTCACCAAAGTCTAAAGTGAACTGATAAAATTTACAAACATAGGTATACATGTGTGCGTGTTAAAAGATATTTACACATGCACCAACAACTGTTTATATCAATGTTGAGTATAGGTCTATTAATCAAAGGCTTGTACACATTTGTAACGCGATTAGATTGTGTGTTTTATTTCGTAAATCATTTATCTACATATCCGGAGGCTTGTCTGTTTGTCAATTAAATACTTGTTGAGAGCTACTTTATACAAAATATAGAAGAGAAATTGAGACAGTAGATTTAATATCACATCACGTCAACAACCTTTAACAATCCACTGATGGAAATAAGCTTCTTATAATATTAGTAATTAAATTACACTAAATATAACTATACTAGCCTTTATTATTCCTAAGATTTGGGGTTGGCTATTAGTTCAACCGGTTTTACCTGAATATCAGTTTTTACACGGAGCGACTGGCATCGGACCTCCGCAACACTGATGGTGAACTGAATTCGAAGGTTGGTTTGTTAAATAGAACTACTGACGTAGCTAAATTTACATTTTGCTACATGTTTATAATTGCTAATTGCCAGTGCTAGACATTTTTAAGTTTAGTTTATACAGTAGTAGTGTATAGTGTATACTGTATTAAGCTTTGGTTTCTTGCTAGAAACATCAAAACAGTAATTAAGTTTCTTCAGTGAACTATAATTTCACATTTATATTTATTCTACCTAAAAATGTTCTGACACGTATTCGTTCTATATGATTTGAAGATTATCCATGCAAGCCAAAAACTAAAAATATATAAAGGTTTGTCTACATAAAATTTTATCTTCCGATTTACCAGGATGTATGAAGCTTTACAAAATATAAGCCAGTGGCAAAATTGTTTCAAAGAACGATTAATGGCCCACTCCATTGTGCAGTTATAAATTGCTTTCAACAGTTTAACTATTATTGCAATATCTAAAAATACTACCTCCATCTAAAGGCTCAATAGCTTTCGAATATAATGTTATACATATCACACTTATCTTTTCATCAACAAATATAACGACCGTATGTATGAATAAAACAAATAGTTCAATCTTGATTAATATTATTCAGAAAGAATTATTATAATGTCTTGCATTTAATGTAATAAGTCATTGTACAACTATATATTAAAATATTTACATAGTACATATACTTAAAGTACTCGTATTAGATTTATTGATACCTAGTTTTATATTCGACAAGTAATAAAATTAGATACCGATACTTGTTCTTTTGAATGGCAACTGCTCGGGAACTAACGGTATAGAGTAATCAAGTGCGATTTGTCTTCATTATTACTAGCTGATCTGGCGAACTTTTCGTGAAAATTTTCTCAATTACCGAAACACTTATTTTAGTCAATCCGTGTTAACTTCCCGCAGAGCCGCAGTGTTTTCAGGTTTTCTTTTATATCTTTTCTTACAAATCTTGTCCTGACAATAACAAAGAGAAAAAGAAATATCCAATTTGGTGCTGTTGATCGAAAGTTATGCGCGTGTATACAATTTTGTGATTCATTTTTTTATTGTATTTCAGGACACTGATGTAAAATCTCACTTACATACATATATAATGATAAACATCACATTATTGCTTCCTATTTACATCTACTAGATGTGAATCTAACATGCGTTTAAAACTAAAGCTAAATAACGTATTTGGTAATTAAAACGTATTAGTATAACTATATAACGTAAACGTATTAAAATCTATAATTATATAAAATCATAATTATAAATGAAAAAAAAATCAAAATCATTCTATTAACTCTCTTAGTTTGGACCTAACTTAAGCCAAATCATCACCATCATCATTATCAGCCTGTCGTAGTCCACTGCTGGACATAGGCCTCTCCAATTTCACTTTGAACATAATTGGGGCAGCAATTTCGCTGATTCATACCACTCAGATGCTTCAACAGATAACTTGAAGTACATCATCAATCTGGGAATCAATCGAAAACATCAATATCGATGGAAATTGATCTAATTAAATTCAATTCTTAAACAAGTCGAGTGGTTTATGTATTTGTAAAAAATTGCTTATGATTTTATAGTGCCAAACACAAGTGTAATAGGTTAAAATATTTCTGAATTTCTAATCACTTAATTAAAGAGCACCTTACTAACTGGCACCAAGTGTTGTAGGTTCGATTGTCGCTTAAAAAGATTGTATCCTTTATCATATAACTCACTCAAACCCACTTGTGTTTTAAATTAGTTAAATTTAATTTCATTCTTTCTCACGATTCTCATTCATAAAAGACAACGACCGCACTAGGAATATAACCTGTGTGTTCCGGGGGTCTTTACTGACATACATAAAATTATCACAGAGGATACCCAGACTTAGAACTACAATATATGGATCCCACAAAGTTCTGTCCCATGTGAGCGATACGGCTGCGCCACGGCTTAAACCACAAGGCCATGCGTGCAGTCAATTAACTCTTTTTGTCTTAATTCATTTCTTAGTAATAAGCTCCCTTTTTATATAAGTTCAATTTTTACCGTGGGAGAGCCATGCTTCAGCATGACCGGAGTGATACAACGGTCTCACAGAAAGAAGGTGTGAAACAGCGCTTGCGCTGTATTTCACCGAGTGAGTGAGGATACTGGGAGCCCTTACCTCAACCCCTCTCCATATCTCCCTACATGTACTACTACATGTACTGAGGGCCGGCAACGAAATTGCGACGGCTGTGGTATAAGCGATACGTCTGCTTGTTATTTAAAAAAAAAAATACTTTTATGTCTATATAAATTATTTTTATTCCACTGCAGACAGCTTCTCTGCACATAAGTAGTTAACAGCGTTAGAAAATAAGCCAGAATCAGCATTGTCACTCACAACCAGTATAGCAAAGCAACATGTCTATGTAGCTTTGCTATAAGAGCGTCTGCTCTTACACAATAAATTACCGTAACAAGCGAGTTTTCTATGACTATGATAACTGATTATTCTTAGCAAGTTGTGAGTAATATTCAGTATTGGTAAAGAATATATTTGAAACTACTTGAACGCTATTTATTGAATGGAACTGGTCATATAAATTGATATGCAAGATATCTATACACGTTAAGAAAATGTAAAATTCACATATTTTAATAGACATCTAAAGAAAATACGTTATTCGAAAGTAAATAAAACCACTTTCCCATCACTAAGCGAATGCAACTAGTAGAAATAACTCAAGGGGTACGAAGATACATTCAATAGGCCCACCGCGGAGTCGTTCCCGTATTAATGTTGTAAAATAAACAGAATCGTAAAATAATGAACATTCGCTTACTGTTTATTTATTGTGTTCGGTCATTGAGAGCGAAAACACATTTGTAATACAGAATAGCTTTATTTGGTGCACAACGGTGCTCTTACCTTAAAAGATTTATTCGTTGTACTATTTCTATGTTGAATATAAGGACTATGATATTGTAGAATTGTTCTTGAAATCGGTTTACTCAATTTATCGGTCTTGCAAAGTTTGGTTTTAATCGGGCCTCGGATTTAAATAAAATTGTAAATGTCTTATAAATTATAATTTTCTGAACATTACAGTGTCATGTTGGATTGACATATTTTTTAATGTATACAAATGAGAATGCTGTAATTGGAATAGTTGAACATCTGATAACCATAAATCAATAATTCACTTTTATCACATCCATGCAGTAATAGTAACATTTAACTTACAATTAACAATAAAAATACGATACGGTGCATGTATGTATGTTACATAAATATGAACAACTACGGAATAATGTTATTCCGTAGTTGTTCATATTTATGTAAAAATTTACTCTATTATAATTTTGGAAATATTTACTGTTATAGTACAATAGATTTTTTATAGATTCTCGTAAACAAACTTTGCTATGCGACATTGGAATAAAAACAGAATTTCTAGGAACACATTCGCGTTTCACTTAAATGAGCGGCGACAGCGACGATCATAAATCAATTTACTTCAATAAAAATCAAAAGCAAATTAAAAAGTGTAAATGACGTAATTCACTTAAGACTAGATTTATGAGATGATGTACTCAAGTGGTTATTTGCTAGTGAAATCGTGCCGTTAAGAATTTAGCACATAATTTACGGTACTGCCTAATACTGAGGATTTATGACTGCCCACGGCTATCATATGGTGTTATTCTGCAACGTGTGCATTATTATCTTAGACTTAATTCTTTAATTTTTGGTTTGTAATAGTTTGTAATTGTTATTGTAAAACCTGTCGCTACCCGTTATACATCATGTGTGAGCTGATCGTGGGAGAGTCATGCTCGTCGTGAGAGTGGTACATATTTTGGACAACTCAACCCTAGAGATACCACTGTCACTTTAAAAACTAGATTTAATCAATTCTTTAATTGTTATTCACCGAATGCCAGAAGTAACCTGAGTACAACATATCCCCAATTGAAGAAGAACTCAAAGAACTATAAGTACTTGCGTCTCTTGAGCTGTAGACGGCGGCAGGTAACTTTTATTTTTCTTTTTATGGACATTTGACACAACGCCATCTATATATAAAATTATTTAATGCAAAAACATATATATTATCCCCACTCCCACACTCCCAGTATTTGGTCCAACCTGAGAATCACTACCCACTGCGCCATCGAAGCAGTAAATTAATAAGTAACCCGAATCCTCGTTTGGTCCCTTATACATTAGGAATTTCAGGAATAGTTACCTTTTTGACGGGTATAAGTCGAATGCTTAAGATGAAAAGCCAATATTAAAGCATATCAAATGGATCACCATCATCTCAGTGAACGTCTTTCAACGCCCACTTCTGGATATAGGCCATATACATGGCTATTATCTTTCATTTTTTAAAATGATATAAAGTCCAATAGATTGTTACTTTAACAAAAATAAATGTATTATTTCTAACTTACGATATTCCTCTAAACGACCTATTAATTTCCATAGTACAATGTTAGCTCAGTTTTATTTGATTTACGTATATGTATAGTCCCGATAACGGCAATTAACCTTTACTAAACCTTCAAGCCTGGTAAAGTCGTTTAGAGCATTATTTTGCCGTGTTTTTTATTAGAAATATAAATATGCATATGATCCTTTGATTCAAATGGTGATTATCTTGATAACAACAACCATAAATGCTACACTAACCTCTTTTCCTTTTTTTATTGAATAGGGAGCAAACGAACAGGCGTATCGCCTGATGATAAGCGATTACCGCCCCCCACGGACACTCGCAAAACCAGAGGCGTCACAAGTACGTTGCCGGCCTTTGGGGGATAGAGAGGAGGGAGTTTTGCAGGGAGAGGTTAGGGTATGAGCCTCCGGTATCCTCACTTACCCGGTTAAACACAGCGCAAGCTATATATACCAATATCGTTATACACCCCAATATAACATCATTATCATCAACAGGATTTAGCAGTTCTTTGATGGACATGGTCTTTTCCTTAGAAAAGAGGTTCAAGTTTACAATATTTATTTTTGATGAATTAATCGATTCTAACTATTAACTTTAAGCACAATGGTTTGTAAACGCCGTTTAATATTCCATTGAACTGACCAGATTGTGAAACCTTAATTAATTATGACTTTTTTATAGTCTGTTCTGGTTTACCTTAGCTTTTACTCCTCAATCTTTTTTTTTCCAAGACAAGGGCGATACATGATAAAAATAATCTCTCCGTCATCATCAACAACCTCTAATATCTCACTGCTGGGCTCGGGTCTCCTGTCAGCAAGAGGGTAAAGGCCATACTTCTACACGCTTGGGACTGGCAGGACAACATTGTGGCTACGTACCGTTGGATGTTTTCAAGCTCAAAGGCCTCCAACTAAGCTTCACGAATGTTATCCTGTGCTAATTCTTTCCATAGTTATTACAAAAACCTTCAAAATAATCGTTTTTCAATTACTATTCAGAAAAAGGTTTTTAAAAGTTTATAACCAACATGTGTATACAATTAGAGTTAGTTAACTGAAATATTTGCATAAATTACACCGAATATACGTATGTTCATCACTCGGTGAGCGGACCCGCCTAGAGCCATTAACTATATGAATCTATGTGTGTTTTTACTTTGCTTTACTCTTTCATCATGTAAAGTTTCAACATTGTAGGTGGTCCAAAGTGATGATACTAAAGTTCATAATTAGTTCCTTGTTAGTTAAAAAAAAACAATTTATTTACGATGTACAATATGTACATGTCAACTGCTACTTGTAAATTTCTTACAATATGTTTTTGTTGAGTTTATTTCATAAGTAAAAATTTTCATATTTTACTAGCGATACGAAATTTTATGAAGAGAAAATTCGAGCGTTAACTAAAACTGAAGTGTTACAATGCCGCGCTTAGTCACTAGTTATGTCGTCTAACAAACAATTAAAACAAATAACGCACGAGAGAGAGATAATCTACGGCTCGACCAGAGTGATACCACGGCCTCACAGAAAACCAGTGTGAAACAGCACCTGCGCTGTGTTTCATCGAGTGAGTGAGGATACCGGAGGCCCATAATCCAATCCTTCCTCTCGTCCCCCTCCCCATCCCCCAAGGCCGGCAATGCACTTGTGACGCCTTTGGTGTTGCGGGTGTCTATGGGCGGCGGTGATCGCTTACCGTCAGGCGATACGTCTGCTCGTTTGCCCCCTGTTCATTATAAAAGAGAACACTTATTATTCGGGATACTCAAAATAGCAATTCTTTTATAAATATACACATCATCTGAATCTCAGAAACAGCTCCAAACATTTTTTTCTTTGTTTGGAGGCGATAAACTGATTTAGCTGAGATTCATTTTTAGAACTATTACCAAAAAAAAACGAATCGGTCATCCAGGTACTTTAATTATAGTCAAGAAAAAAGTAATCAATCGGACTTGCTGCCTCATCTCTAACTGCTCTTCAATACACATATTTTATTTGGATTTCATTGATTTAAATGAACTGCTATGGCGAAATCGTGAATATTATAAAAGAGAGAGTTATTCCAATTGATTCATTTGAGATGATGATTTACTTGAAAGTCGTGCGAGAAGCGTATACTTTATTTACTTACTGGTTTTAAATAGCTATTAAAATAATATTTGCTTATGATAAAAGTTATAATGGTGATTGATATATTCCAGTAGTTTTAATGACTCAATTTTGTTTAAATTATATCATAAATATTATTTAAATGTACTCAACAAAAAAAGTATACATTTGTCTTATATTTAAGGTAATTAAAATGAATCATGATTCATTTTAATTACCTTAAATATAAGACAAATGTATAGACGATATTTCGTGATGAGAAATACAAAATGAAATTTTCCTCGAATTAATCGAAAGACCACCGCAGGTCTGCCCATTTCGCCTGTGACTTTTAAGAGCTACGTTTTCGTAACATGTTTCATTACTAATAGACTTCTATTTGTCGTAACGTGATGACGTCTATAGTATTTCTCGTTGAATGGGCTACTAATTCCCTATTAATTATTGTAACAATACCATATGTAGGTAATAACATCTTTACCATCGTCAACCGAGTTTAAAGTGTAGCTCGTACAAATCATGTTTCGAATGGAATCATGACTGAGCATAAAAACAATGGTCATTATAAATAGTGTGTCTGTATTCTCTTATTCAATGTTTCATTTTTGAAAAGTTTTGACATCTGAAATCAGACGACTTTTTATAAAATATTTTTTATTAAATGTAAATAAGCCATAATATAAAAAAACGCATTCTGGCTTGAATCATGGTATTATAATTTAAGTTTAAAAAATATTAAAATATAAGTTCAACTTAGTTCAGATCTAGATAATGATAGTGTAATGTGTTCCAGAACTATTAATCTTTTTAAACATCATAAAACTATGATCAAGTTTTTATATTCTTTAGACTTGCCCCCACAGGCTGCGCACGTGGGCGGCAGCGCACGCGCACAATTATGTCTTAACGCGGAGGGCTCGCGACAGGTGGGAGGGGCGCTATGACGCGAACTGACGGTAATGTCAGGGGTGACATGAAAGGATATTGTTTGTTATTTAATAGTTACTTTGTAACAATATAACATAAGAGAATATAAAATTGGTGATGGACTGCTAGCTCATTTCGACCAGTCTCAACGGAGACCAGTCAACCACGTAAGGGATATTATAGTGCATAAGATGCGCGTAAGCACAGGGGCACTCTTTGTTCTCTCAGTTATCTGCTTACTGATGGTACGGCTAACCTACACAATTGGGTAAGGATCAACCATTAAACCGACGGCCGTTCTTCGAGGTACGGGTGCTATGACCCAAATGGCAAACTCCAGTTTGTTATTAAGCATTTCTATAATCATAGAAACTTAATAACACCCCTGGGTCTCATCTGGGGATCGAAAACCATACCGGTTCATCGCAGTTGCAATAGCTAATCATTAGCCCAACGAATCAATTATGTAATAAGACATATGTCTCGTAAGATAAGGTAATCAATAAACTACAAGATGTTGATACCCGTTTTATTTTGTACAAATAGTAAAAACCACTCCTCTATCTTGGCACTCTAAGATATCATTCTCTAATGTAAAATAAGTTCCATCGAAAACACCCATAACACTAATGAAATTACTTTTGCATTACCAATCCTATCCCAAAAATTTATATTGATTATTAAAGTTCTATGAAAAATAGAAATACCTCTAAAAGAAACAAAAGCCCACACACATTATTAAAATATTACAGTAATTATTATTATTTAATTACGGACAGCCCTAAATCATAATACTAAGACTCGGTGCAACACTGGCAATCTTGAGAAAAGTCTGGTGTGTTTTACTTTGCCAGAGAAATATGATTTAATTAAAGTAATTAAAGGGAACCGAGGTTAATTGAAATTTGTTTATCCTGAAAGTTAAGGAAATTAACGTACTATTTTGTAGACTCTACGTGACCCTAAATCGAGAACCAGCCTTAGGCAGTTATTAAATAGTGATGGTTTACTTAATTTAAAGTTCACTTGAAACAGCGTTACTAAACTGAAGTAAGATGAAGTATTAAAAGCAAATAAATTTTGCCTTAGAATAATAATAAATTTGATAAACTAGTAGAAATTAATTTTTACAATATCTAAATATATAACGGCTAATACAATTACAGATATCGGTTTCATAAATTTAGTATAAATATATATATATTAGATATACATATATTTATCAGATAAATAAGGTTTTATAATAAATAACTATACGCAACTTTATCGAGAGCTGGTGATACAATTAAATCTTTTTACTGCTATTATACTGACCATTAAAAACCCTTGATCGTTTCATGTATTACACTATCAAATTAAAACTAACAGTAAAATGTTTAGTTGCAGAATGTAGCTGTCATAACCATCATTTTAATCTCATTACTAATATTTTGATATTTAATTAGTACTAGTTTTGATGACTTATTATTAGCATTTGAACTCAAACCAAAATTTCATGTTGCCTGCTTTAAATCTTACATGGAGCCAATTCAGCGAGTTCATAGTGTGCACGCTATAAATTGCCCACTTTATCATAATGTTATCGACTTTTGAGGTCTTATAGAATATAGGTACCTGATGAAAGGATAAAGGGAAGACCTCGTCAGTAGGGGTTACTTCTAATTTAAGCGGTCCTCCTCTACTTCACTCCTAATAAGATCAAAATTTCAACTATTTTTAAGGATGAGACCAATCCCTTCCATTTCGCTGGCAAGATTTGTTCAAAACTAAGAAACAAAAGCTTTAAAGGAAATGATTTACTGCAAGTACCGCTGCTACCAACACCAACAAAGCACTGAATAGTACTCCACACGGAATGCTAATTACGGAACCATCATCCTCAGATCCGTCGCCGCAGAGTTAAAGCAAACGCTTTTATTTTTAAACTGGCGTATACTTAGAGAGATTGCTTCGACATTTTCATCAGTGCTCCGACCACAGGCTGTATTATTTTAATCGCAGTCGCCACCTAAGCGGTGTTTCCTTGTAGATTCATTTTGTGATGATGAATAGAATCATTGCACACTCTTTGTAAGGAATATTAAGACTTTTTAATCTATTTTAAAAATAAAGCTTTGTTTTTCTTATATGTTATTATTACCTTGCTACGCTTCGTTGTGACATATTGTGAGAAATTATTTACAAAACTGGCACAAAAAAAATATGAAAACCATCTTTAAAATTTATATCTTGTCAACGTTTGAACTTAATCGGTGTAACTGACATATTTTATGAAATTGAACCGGTTATTCCCTTATGTGGCAAAATTACTATTGCATCTGGAAATAGTCAAATCAATTTAGTTTGAAGTTATGACCTGCCATATATATATACTGTAACCTGCCGACCTTCAAAAAAGTTGCCCAAAGAATAATAAAGATAGATGAAGGATACAGCCAATGATACTTTGTTATAAAATAATTGTAACCATTTTGCTTTTGCCTAATAGTGTCGTATTGGGATTGTAATTCTGTAAAGATATTATAAATGTTTTAAATAAATAAATATTTAGTTCCGAATAGCTAACCAATTCAAGTATATAAAAAAACTTGTGTTTCATCAGGAGGACCTTCTCATCCACGGTGACAGCGTGTACGACGTGATAGACAAACAGGATCAGCAGGCTGTCAGGTCGGAGTTGTCTCGCGCTCCAACCGACGGAGAAGATAGAGTGTTCCTGTGCCGCATGAACGTAGCAAGGAATGCGAGACGTCAAATGCGATTCGGTGATCAAAAAGTAAGTTGCAATGTGTAGTTTTTTGCTTAACAACTTTCCATGGCACCATGGCATGGCAGATCATCATCTGTGGCTATCTATCCACTATATTAATATATGTGACTAAAGCCGTAACAAATACAGATTTTATTAATAAGCTCAGATTAGAGAAATCTATATTTTTCAGGTATCAAACACAGACAGATACCATAAATATATACCAATTATACTTATAAACTTACACCCTTAATACAACAATACAGGTATAATCGAGCTTTTAATAAAATAATTTTATTTACATTTTTTGACTACGACAAATAAAATATTACTAACGTTTTTTTGATAAATATGTGTATACGCATAAGGCACGGTCACGTTAAACCTGATATACATAGTTAAAGCATAAAAGTTTAATTAACGAACATTGAACTAATGAGTTCAAACCCCACATAGGACAAATTTTTGCGTGATCTACAAATCGTTGTGCTGAGTCTGGGCGCACAATGCTGGGTGGGATACTCAATGCTAGAGTCGTGTTTAATGATAATTAAAAAAATGTATATTACCATCACCGTGCCGGCAATAAATATCCACCGCTTATGTTTATATAACATATACAGTGTATGTTATATATATACATGTAGAATAGATAGACCACCATAGAAGAGTAATCTTAAAAGCAACTTTAGGAAATAACAGTACACAATTAAGATTAATAGCAGCGCCAACTAAAATGAATTGATTAGAAATGATAATTTTGCAAAGCCTGCAAAAAAATATTTTCTTTATTTTACTCGGAATATTGGCAAAGATAAGCTTTAAATTTTAGTAGACTACGAATATATTAACTGAATTCAAACTTTACTTTTTAATAAAACATATACTTTTAAGAAACTATATTTATTAATTCGTTAATTTTCCAACCTAAATGAAGAAACCTAAATGAAGATCTTCCGACTAAATAAGAAGAATTTTGCAAATCACTCCTCAAATATGGAATTCAGAGGTAACTGACTTCTTTTTTTCAAAGTCACTACCAAACAGAATTTCAAAGAGTATGTTAGTAAATGAAATCGAATACAAAAAAGTAATAGAACAGTAATAATCCATTAAAAATATTAAGTGATCCCAACCAGCTTTAATTATCGCTTACAGTAAGACCTCACCTCTCCATACAATATTATAACAGAAATCGATGAGAACATAATTAACAAGTTTACTTTCAAAATGTCTAAGTGAATATAAAATGTGTACGTATAAAGAGGTTACGGGCAAACTGACAAATTGATAGGCTTCGATACACTCAGGTTATTACACGTAATTGAATGCTCACGCGCAGGAAAGCAGACATGCTTCTAAGTTAGGTTAAAGAATATATAACCTTATATCTAATAAGATAAGGAGGATTATTATAGTCAGAGATTTAATATCATTCGTATATTTAAATTATTTGAAATGAATTTGCACAAATATTTTTTAAACACCACAATTTTGTATATATTCGTAACGCTGCTTGATTTCATCGTTTCATCGTCAAGTTAAGTTATAGAGCTTGTGTACGCTTCGAAAACTGAAAATGTGCTACTCCTATTAAGCTTAAATTTTAACACCACAACAACATGCCTCAAGATTGTTTCTTTATCTCTTTTTCATACAGTTTAGAACATCTACACAGCACATGCGCTACAGTACAGCTAGCTATCTAATACCTTTAAAAGAGTAACTCTTGTATATGTATATATATCTAATCTGAAATGACATGAAATGCACGACATAAAATGAGTATGCACGGGGTTTCGAGAGCGATAAATCGATTGCCAGCTAGGATTGATTTTTAGAAAATTTTTCAAAAAATACCGAGAGCAAAGCTCGGTCATCCAGGTACTTTTGTATTATATTTAGAAAATAAGGTTTAATTTATAAGAAAATAATTCCAACATTTTTGAGTAGAAATGATGCTGGAAATAAAGAAATAAAATTCACGTATGTATGTGTATTCATTTTTGTAAGTATCAACTATTTATGTGGTTGTGAAATAATATAAAAAGTCTGCAAGCTCAAATAATAATCAATATTAATTGATATTCGTGATTTGATATAGATATGACTTGTTAAAAAAAACTTGTTACTTATTAATATTTGTTAAAAAAAATGTGATCAACGTCGCTCATAAACTCATTTCATCAAGTTCCCATACGATCTATTCAGACCCGGTACCGTAAAAAATCTATAGTCAATCATATTAATTTATTACAAATCCTTTACATTACCTACTAGTAATCCGTCCCGACTTTGCATGAATTCATTTCGAATATATTCCATGTTTTTCTGAGATGTGAGAATTTTTTCCGATGTCTTCAACAAAAATCGTTAACTTTTTACCTGTATACTCAAAAATTTAACAAATTATATTTGAAAATTTTACTCAAAAATCACTCTATATATTAATGAAAACCGCATAAAAATCCATGCAGTAGATATTGGGTTTACCGCGAACAAACATACAGACGCGGCGGAGGACTTTGTTTTATAATATGTAGTGATTTTATGGCATCTTTAACAAAAATGATTTTAAAAGAAATTACTATCAAGACTTATAACTCGATAAATATCTGTATATACTATCGTTTCTAATTATTTATTTATTCAATACTAGTTAAGTGTATGTCAGTAACCACGGTAAAGAGTGGCCTGTGTCCTTTCTCAAGAATAAAGGTATCTTCATGTATCATCATCAATCAAAGTATTAAAATCGTTGTAACCCGTGAAAGCATTACAAACTGTCAGATACACAGACAGAGTAACCTCCGAATTTATAATACGGTACAGTAATACTCGATACCCAAAACTTAAGTAAAAGTAGTTTATTTTAATTTAGTATAAATACATTCATTTGAACTACATAGCAATATAATGTTACATCAACAAGTCACAAAGTCAAAGCTTTTCACTTATCTCGTATCTTGGATGGTGGGTACAGTCCGAAGACATTGTCGGGCCAAAAATCAGGTATTCCTTCATACCTTTCTGGACACTCCGTGATAGAACTGGAACTACCAGAAGATGAATCAACGTCTTAATATGAGTGTTTATTCTGAATTTTTAATGAGAACCAGAAATAGATTACGATTCAAAAAGAAAAAAAGTTAAACCTAATCACATATTTGCAAAACTTTATTATCATCTGAAGCTCTCTCAGAAAATGATACAACTATTTCTACTCAGTAAATCGAAATATATTTCAATTAATTACTTATTCACATTTCACATAACTAAAAAGCCATAAAGTTAACAAGACGTTAATACTGAACCAACAACTTTATTAAAATTAATAATTCATTTTAAAGCAGCCCATCACGATACAACATTTAGTTTTTTTATATATAAAATTAATTACATATCCATTCATTTAACCCTGTTTAACTGCTTATATTAAAGCTATCCATAGAGTAGACCATTCTCGTTGTAATTATATTGTAGCCATAAAACCATCTGATCATTGGTAATCAGTCTTATCTGATGGATATAACGAACTAATACTTATTACTCTTAACACTTCTTGCTCGTGAGAAAAAGACGCTTCTCTTTGAACATTGATCCTCAGTTCCGCTTGCAACGGAAGCAGTATTAGCGTATCCACTTTTTCGTTTATAGTCTTCCCACAACCAATTGAGAAGGATTTATGTTTCCCTTAAGATTGGGAAATGGCTGAAAATTGAGCTCCCAGGGGCATTTTTGTAAACGTGATTCATAGTGTTAGGATGGGACTCGAATTCACGACCTCTAACGGTTAAGACGTCTCGTCGCTTGGTGTAATTATTGTGTATATACGCATTAAGTAGATGTCTGTTTATTAGCCATCTGGTTGCCAGTGCGCAGGGCTTGGCTAGTAAGAAATCAGACGTGTATAAGATATATTAAGTTCTTGGTATTATTATTTTGACCTATAGCTAGTTCCAATAACATACTTTTTTAAATGCAAATAAACACGTTTAAATGTTCTGATACAGAAATTATTTAATTCATATTTTTCCTAAAAAATCACAATACAACTCCAGTTACGGCTAAGGTGAAAAGTTTAAACTTTAATATATTGTATAAATCCGAAAGATGAATTAAAATTATTTTAATTCATTCAAACATCTTCTTGTTAAGATTACAACAAATACTTTAATTGCTATTAACAAATTGTAATTTGTGATAAAATAAAATACACTGTTCTTTTTAAAAACTAGTATACATCTTGTATGAGTGAGTTACCTTTCAATACGGCAACTGTTGTTTCGTATTTGCAACAAATAAACTTAATAAATAAAGATTATTTCGACTCCGACACCCACAGTACAAATAGCCACTAAAATACTTGATAATAACAAATGCGTACTATCTGTATGTACATTGTAAGCAATTAATATAGCGCACGTGCGTTGTGAGAACTATTTGTTAGACCATGTTCTTAAGTGTTTGGTTTGATCTAGAAATGTAGATTTATCTGTCTTATTGGTAATGTTTGTCAGGAGCGTTAGTTATATGGTGAGACAGGCGCGTAAAGGCAATCGTACACTGGACGATTTCCTAGTGCCATTCCATGTTTTAACGAGCTTCTTTTTACCGGACTGCGGAAGAAGAAGGGTTATGTTTTTCATATGTATGTATGTATATTTCTTTGGCATGCCCTAGACCCTAAACGGCTTGTCGAATTTTATGTGAGTAGTTTCAATAGATTCGTCTTAGTCGTGAAAGTGATACGCTCTCAACAGCGAAACACGACAGCACGAGTACTGCCATTTTAGGTTTTTTGGTATTCTGTGAGAGGATAGAATCGATATTCGTATTCGTGCTGAAATCAACCTTGCTCTACTATCTTTATGACGAACAGGGAAGAAAAGCATGAAATCAAACCGTTTCATGCGTTTCATATCTTAGAAAAAAAAAAAACCCAAATTACAACACCTCCTTTCCCGCCCCATAATACCTATGTGCTTCTAAATTAATACACATTGTAAAGATTTAACCAACCAAAAATTCAATGTAAGTTTTATCTGAGCCTGAATTATGGGCCTCCAGTACCTTCACTCACTCGGTGAAACACCCCGCAAGCGCTGTTTCACAGCGGTTTTCTGTGAGGCCGTGGTATCACTTTGGTCGAGACAGCCCGTTCGAACCGAACTTAGAAGGTTCTTCCGGTAATTTCTCACTGTATAAGTAATTGTAACATAATTATTTTATTATTCATATTCTTTGACGTCACTGCTTTCAATAACATGTCATTAGTAATATTTCCTAAGAAACGTTCATATTAAAATTACTATTATCATTGTAATTGTATTTATTTCCTTACTTGTGAAGAATATGTTTTGACTTGTGTTGTATTGTAAGTTAGATCACAAGGTGTTATTGGCTCACTATGAAAAGATGGGCAATAAGGATTAATTTTGATTTATATGTTCGCTGGAAGTATCATTATTGAAAAATGGAAGAATTGTATTTAAAAGGTATATGTTTCCGTTTGAATGCAAAATTATTATTATTATAACTACCAGCTGACCCGGCGAACTTCGTATTGCCATTGATTTTTCGTGATTATTTTCTAAACTTCCGGAAACCTTTTTTTTTAATATTTACACACGCCTCAGCTTTCCACGGGTAGTACAGTTGTGGACTAAAAAAGACATTTTCTCAAAGTTTTCTTTACTATAAACCTTGTCGTGACAATAGCAAACACATAAAAAAATAATTATCCACTTTGGTGCAGTCGATTGAAAGTTATTCACGTACATATATTTCGGTGATTCATTTTTATTTATATATTTTAGATATAGTATATTTTTTTACTGTTGTTAATATCTATTATATAAAATTGCCTGTACATATATGCAGTCCGCAATAAATTGATTAACAGGTCTTGTAACCTGTATATAACTTGAAGTTACGGACTTTTTGTGTATAATGTTTTCAATTTTTTTGGGGATTGTATACTCATTTATTTAACATCGATATAGTTTCAGCAAGTCAACTAGACAACCATTTAACAGCCCTTAAGAGGTATCAAGAAATAAACATTATGAGAAAATGACAATAAACATTGCACCACAAAATATCAACAACAATATACTTTCAAATCAAGTAACAAACCACAATTTATTTCACAGATACCACTAAACAATAGCAGAAAACCATTTTAATAAACCGCCTACTTTATTGCAGCTTAGATAAATAGTTAGGCTTGCCATTTAGCTTGGCCACTTTACTGGACCGATATCCCAAGTTAATGGTATCAGTTGATGAAGTTAAGAAGAACGGTCACTAATGAGGCTTATCGAGCCAGCGGCGCGATGACACGGCCGATGCCTGCGTACGCGCAACACACAGCCTTGTTAGCGGACAGGTAGGGACGTAGTGTGCTTTGATTCGAGGAATTAAAGTAGAAAATGTTAATTGATTCGATCGATAATGTGACTGTTATAATATTACTTTAAGGATATAATACTAATTGCTATAAATTATGTTATATAAAAAATGTGGCTTTATTAACGTTTATCGAGTATTTTCCCGTGTTCAACTGGATATTCTATCGTAGACATACATTAATATATTTTCAGTTTATAACTTATCTCCTTAGCAATTAACAACAATGCAAAGTTGAATAAAGCCAGGACTGTCTTAAGTAGGTGATTATATTACGTTACCTATATCTACAATAAAAACAATCTGAACGCGTCAAATATTTTAATAATAATATAAACCAAAGTAATTTTAAATTTTGCCAGGTGAATTAAAACTACTTCCAAATAAAAATTAAGGACAAATACAAATAAAAGCTTTATAAAATAATCTCACCAATCTTTGTCAGAAAACAGGTGTATATTTTCATATTTATGTGTTCATAAAGTGTCTCATATTATTATCATGTCATGGTTCATTCATTAATTAATTAGTGTAGATTCGAAAGGAACGTAATTCCATCTTTTTGTAACTAAACCGATCTTCTCCTCACCAGAACACTTAGGAGTAAAGTCATTTTCGCAGCTAAAACATGAAAAATAAAAACAGAAAAGCAGTTAACTTTGGAACCTCGAATTCTATTTCAAGTTACACGGTAAGCTATTACAAGTTTATCTTACAATAGTAGGAAGTAACCAATACATCCAAAAACATCGCATTTTTAGTCACTTGGGGTATGGTTTTTTATGATTTTATCAGTATCATCAACAACATTTTTATGTTTTTTAGCTTCATTTTCAATTTGGTATTCATAAATTGTTTCTTCAACATCGCTGTCCATCGAAGCAACACTTAATAGGTCAATTAATTCTTCACCATCTTTACGACGACCACCAGCTTTCTTGTAAGTCAAAATTAGAATACGACAAAAGGTAACCAGCAGGGCACCTAATAAAGTCATCAAGATCACCCATAATATGGAATCAATTGCAGTCCATTCATTGTCATATTTAAATTCTTTATCTTTTAATAGCTTATTACGTACTGTAATCTGGTGGTTATCAAAATATGTGGTATTTGTTAAGGTGTCATTCATTCTTTTGGCCAGGTTATAGAACACTACTTTTCCAAGCCAATCAGCCAGATCACTTCTGCCTATTTGACGTAATCTGTGTTCGACTCCCATATGAGTTTTTCTTTTCCCTTCCCATTTCTCTTGTCCAGAATTCCATCTTAGCAGTAGTTTGATGCACGGGACATCTTTAGGAACCTTTTTCTCTGCATTGTTTACACTTGATGGAAGATTGTAGGTTATGAAATGTAAAGACGCAAATAATCGATGACATTCCTCGGTAGTTAAATGGTCAGAGAGATATACAAATTCTGGTAACGTTATATCTATTGTGCATTCTTTGTTACATATAAAACTACATAAAATAAGTAATAAATATTTCATGGTGGAAGATGACAGTCGTATCAAGTCACTGATTTATTTTGTGGCCATAGATGGCAACAAAAAGTTCAATGAGTGGTCGAACCTATTACATCCATCTGTACATTACAAGTAATTGTGAAAAGCAAAATATAAATTCAGAAAAGTTGTGATAAACAAGTATTCCAAGTTTTAGTTTTAATCTAGTATTTGTTTTTAATTTTAGTTATTTACACATTAAAGTAAATGTAATCATGTAAGTAATACATTTTGGATGTATATTTCCTTCTAGTTTTGTTAACTAGTGTACAACAAAGTTATGATAAATATGATACTAAAATTTCTCTCGAATAGCTTGGCTTGGTAGACTAAATGCATTTTGCGCAAGCGGTTAATGGAAGTGCGTGCGCACCTACTTATGAGTGTCAACTGTACAGTATTGTATTTGAAGTGGATTAATATTTCTAAAACACCTTAAACCCGTTCACTTTAAAGATCTTTTATCATAGTTAAATGATATGCTTACATCAAAATTTTAGTTTAATCTTGTTTAAATTGTTTTAGTCATTGAAACTCTATATACAGAGAAACTAGCAAAATTGAAACTTAATAGGAAGATCCTAAGATTTTCTATAAAAAAAATTATGATGTTAATATTAAAGGAATTCCAACCAACAAAGAAAAGCAACATCAATAATGGCCTACTTCTAATAGGTACATTTACATAGAATATCATCAAATCAGTACTCTCAAACATCATTAGACATTAAACAATACAGTTGTAATATTGACTGCAATTGCAAGAAATATGCTTAGAAATGATCAAAGCCATTATTGTGATGCGGAATAAGGTTAGAACAGTGGAACCGATCGGTACCGTCAGCAATGACATATCGAGCAAAATATAAAAAGTTCTACCAATATATATAAATACTAGCTGAAACCCGGCGGTTTTACCCGCGGTACAATAACAGCCGCGAATAGCGACGCGGCGCAAAGCAAAATAAAATCCTATGATCGTTAGTGCGTCTAGCCAAATCGGTTCAGCCGTTCTTGAGTTTTAAATAGTGTAACACAAACATAGATAATTGTGAGTGTAATATATACATATATAGATAATTGTTATTACTTTTATTATTTATATTCGTTAAACCTTTTTAATGTATTGTAAGGTTGCCTGCAAGAGATTGATTTTAGCAATAAGGCCGCCCTTAGTAAATTACATATTCTACATATAATTGTATGTGTCTTGCATAACCTTCTTATAACTTGGTAAAAGGGTGTACAAGTAAAGAGTTTTCTCACTTTCTATCCGACTATCTAATGGAAATACTTTAAAGGTCTGCTGTGCTGAATTTTTCAATTAAATTGTATCTTATAAAAATGAGAACATGAAATAAACGTATATTCACCCTTACATATACTTGCTAACTTTGTCATATACACGTAATCTCTCAGATTATTATTAATACATGTAATATAAAGGTTGTCCATCTTTCAAGATATTTTTTATCTTCTTTTTAAAAGAAAACTCCCGCATGAGGAATGAACATTCCAGGTCACGAGTGACTTTACAAACATACACGAAAGGTACACAAAGAACACTCAGACTCGTAGTAACAATTTATGGATCACACAAAGTATTGTCCCATTTTTGATTTGAACCCACAACACTTGGCGCAGTAGAGAGTGGCTTAAACAGCTTAACCGGACAGATGCAATTGTGTAAGATGATTTTTCAGGACACTAAAACTTAGATTTTATCCAAAATTATCTGAATATACATAACAGTAATGGCTATACAATAGGTAAGCAATTTCCTGGAATTATAAGCGTATCTGTTAAACGTCAATTGTGCCACCTTTATATAAAATAATAAATTAAATTTACATATAATTTAACTTCTAGTAAGTCTTTTATGGGTTTTGCTGCATACCGTACCACTAAGAGTATACATTTTAACTAGAGTTGCACAAGGTTCTTTTGTCATTGTATAATGATGAGCCGAGCTAATGTTTTGTATCGGAATGTGCTACGATTATTATGTATATAGAACATGCAGATGTGTGCTTATGTTCAAACACTATTAACACATTGACCAACATTCTGTGTGACACTTAAAAGAAAAATCGATCTTTATATTTCAAATCGATATTAACATCGCTTGGTGCTCAGCGTTTGTAACTTATTAGTGTTGAGTAAACATTGCGCATTTGCTGCATTGTAGCTTCATTGTGATTCTGCGATTCTTACAAATATATAATATAATATTTTTTTTGTGTCATTACATGTCTAGTACATCATACGAGTCGCCTGTTTCATAAGCACACGCAGCCTCGAAGGTTGTATAGACCGGCCTTCGTAATTAAAGAAGATGTATCACAATTACCGTAGTTTATAGATGCCTCTAATTATATGTATTTGATGTTTTCTATACGGGCTGTGACGAAAGAAACCTCATTCGAACGGTCATTATTGGAATTAATATACCTACGTGTAAGATCGAAAGGTTTCGTGTAATGATGGCCACTCGATTTTTATAGTGTCCGTGAGAACACACAAATGATATGTCTCTGTATGTGAACTTTTTGCCTAATATACTCAATGATCATTCATACGAATTTCTTTGTAATTGATACGCTTGCTAATGTGAATAGAATGGAACAATTTGTAGGCAATTATTGGTAATAATAAATCGCGGTGTCAGACAATTTAGTGACCTTAAACCTATGAGTGAGGCTTTTATAAGATTTTGATTTGTTATAAATAAATTGATAAATATTTCGGACAGTTAACACACAACGCCATCTAGTCCCAAACTAAGCAGAGCTTGTATTATGTGTACTAGACAACTGATATAAATACATAAATACTTCTCTTTTTTTGTAAATAAATTCACATTAGACATAGAAATTACCAACAAACAGAAACAAATATTTGCAGATCATACAAACATTTGGTCCTACCCGGGAATCGAACCCGAGACCTCAAGCACAGCAGTCGCTTACGCTTCCACTGCGCCACCGAGGCAGTAAATTTGTGACCTTTCTTCAATCAACTTTGACGGCTTTTGCTCTGATGTTGTTCAGTAATCCTAATCCTGTTTTAGTGATGTTTTTTGAGTGTTGGTATCCTGCTTGGTGAAGACCTATTTTGAGTTGTTGAGTATTGATGCGCTTTTAACTCCTTCGATTTTTCTTGGTGGTTCTGCATTGGCGATAAAAAGCGCTCTTCTTCCTTGTACTAAATAAGATGTGTTAACATATTCAGTTACCTTTGATCCACTCTAAGAAATCATTATAAAATAATTACTTGACACTTTCGGTTCTAACCTATTATACTAGGTACATGTTATGTAAACTTTAAAGGTAGAAAATAATAGAGATATTTTGAAGAACGATAACTATTTTCTATCAATATTATAAATTTAATTTTTAATTCTTTGACGAAGATTAAGGTTATGCCCTCACAAACTTGAAATAATATTTACTCTCGCAAATAATACAGTACATTATTTAATAATCTGACTATTATGCGTCTTTATTCAATTCTTTTTAAATCAAAAGTAAATTACGCACAAACATAAAATAAGTTAGTATATACATAAATAATTGTAAATTATAAGCTATGCAAATTTTACGACAACATATAATGAGTGAAATCAAACTCTTGGTATATTAAATTATAATATTTTTTGCCAATTAAAACACAGCTCACAATATTACGCAAATGAACTTTGAACCGCTTCTGAGCGAATTCAAATTGAAGCGTGAATTAATTTTCTAAATTATAGCCTCTATATGAACCCAATCAATATAGAAAGTTAAGTGTGAAGATGTATAAATTATGTCAGTATGTCACAATACCGTGCAGGTTATTAGTTTTCGATCTATGTTCTTACATTCTTCTTCTTTAATAAGAAAGCGCTAGATACTGTTATCTCTTCTTCTTCTCCGGGTGCCCCTTCAATCCTGAAAGTTGGCCGTCAGCTTCCTGTACTCCTCCTTGTCGTTGGCCAAGCGGAACAGTTTCTCAATAGAGGTGATACCGCTCCACTCCCGGATATTACGTTGCCACGATTTTTTTCTTCGTCCAGCACGTCTTTCCCTTTCTATGTTATCTGACATGTTATATCTAGCTTCGGTCTGTCTATTTCATAAATTTGTAAAGATGTTTAAGTCATTGATACACGCGAAAGAATTGGAGGGCCTTTCTATCTACCAAATTTTAAATGACTTCAATAAAGAACATATTCTCAATTGAACTATTAATAAATCATCATTTTTGGCCTCTTACAGGACATAGGCCACTGCACTCCACTCTGATCAATTTTGGGCTTCTCACATCCAACTACTGTCGATGTCGAAAAAAGGTCGATCTCGGAAATCCTTTTAATATTTGACCGATTTAGACCACTGCTTAGTCTGATTTGAATTAAAAGAAATAATATCACCCCAAAGGTCAGAAATATGAATTATTAATGCAGTTTATTACAATTTGTCGTATTGGCTCATTGAAGTCAATTAAAATTTGTAAAAAGTTGCTCGTGATGGCTTTTATTATACGAATGTGCATCATTGACATTTTTAACAATAATAAATGCATGTAAACGAATGACAAATTAATGGACAGGTGTAATTAAACAAATATATGTTTAATGCAACGGTTTTTATACACTTGTCACTTGGTTGACAAATTATAGGACAAGTATAGCCCTCCGTACATTATTTACCTTATTTCACTTTATATTTTACAATGACTGTATAAAACTTTGTGTACCAATAAAGTGGTGCATTATTCAAATTATAATCATTTATTCAATTAAGACACTAAGTGATATTTATGAACGGTAAATTGAAGCTACAGATAAAAATCAAAGATCGACACAAACAGACCTGTGTCGATCCACAATCTCCAGTTTCCAAAATTCGTAGTGCCTTATGAGAAGAACACTAGCAAAGAAACTCATGGCCAAAATAAAATACTAGCTTTTGACCGCGGCTCGCTGCTTAAGTATTGCCTGCCTAAAATAATAATCCTGACCTAAGGGTGCTTCAACTGTTTATTTTTTATTACAACACTGAATCGCAATGCGTTTAGGAGCTCTGTGTGTAAACGTAACGTGTTGCGTAATAGCACTTAAACGTTGGCAAATGGACTGAGTTCTATGTTACTGTAATTTTCATATATTATGTTAGGTACACATACGTATCAGCTACAATGTTTCTGTAAACTTTGCCTAATGACTCAGAAACACATGAAATATTATAAATATAAATGTTACTTATTAAAGTGACACATTCATCAGTCCGTAAATAAATAAACGGAAAACACAGCGTTGGAAGGCCCTAACAGTATGGACCTGGACCTTGAATTCGTGGAAAGCCGTTGAATGGGAGCAGGACAGGAACGATTGTTGTTCATCCTTGGCGGAGGCAGACCTATTATGTCCAGCAGTTTATGACTTTTAGCTGAGATCATGATAATGATGAGAAATATATAACGTATTTAAAGTGATTCAAACCATCCGATGCCAGTCGAACCGAGGAAAAACTGAAATTATTTAAAACTGGTTAAACGACCCCAAAATAATCTTGAGAGTAATAAAGGCTTGGAAGATGATGATGATGAGTGCAATACACAAGTGCCAGTAACATAAGGTTTTATCTTGGCTAATCAGGATTCAGGAAACGTTCCTTCTGTTCCTGAACCCATTCATCTGCAAGAGTCAGTTTTTTACTATAAGCCCTTATTGAATTCAAGAAGCTTTAATTGTCATGGTAATAAAAGCTTTAGAATATTGATTATTTTCTTTTAAAGATGGATCACAACTCTTAAACACAGAACAAATACCTAATTACCTACTCTACATTCCATTATGATATTAACAATGAACATTGTCGGAAAATTATAAAAGATTATCCATTTAAAGGCGAACACATGTCGGTAAATGAATAGCAACTGTCAATAAAGTGCATAAAAAGTAAGTAACTTATAAACACAACGAATTGTTTTGCCTTTATTATACTTTACAATTCGCCTCTCCAGCTGCTGACAGACATTGAATGAGACTATATTGTTTCATGTGTAGAATTTTTAAAAATTATATTCACTTACTTTTCACATACCTAGTAACATAAATACAGCACTCTGTTATGCCATCTGCCATTATTCGAAGATATCGAAACTGATATATATATTGACTCATGCTCGCGTTATTAACAGAATATTCGAATATAAAACTCGCATGCAGGAAGATCCAAGATTAGGTACTTTATACTCAGTGAATATTGAAATAGCCAATACTAATAGCTATACTCAGTGAATTTTGTAGAATATCAGCATCTTGGTACGTCTAAGCCAGACTTTAACTTCTAGATTATGAGTTGAGATACCGAATCAAGGCAGATGCCTACAGGACAGCTGTATAGCCTTTTTAAGAAAGAATTTAGAGATAAAAATATTATAATAATTAATAATATAATCTATTTTCTTTTGAAATAAGAAAAGTATTATTGAATAGACCTCTGCCTAGAGGTCTATTCAATAAATAAAGCCTTATGTTATTTGGATTCTAATTATTAGATTTGTTAATGTTGAAATATTTTGAATTAATGTTCTAAATTCTGGTCTACCATTCTTTTATTATACTCAGAATTGTCTCATTCCATTTTTAAAGTGATTGAATAACATCAAAATATTTATATCTTATACATAAATAGAACTAAAGACTTTGTGTAGTAAGTTTATGAAGACAGATTTTCACCTGCCCTTGTTATTAAGTGGGTACCATAAGAGGTGATTAAGGAAGCACACATGACAACAATCGTGTGGAGAACGAGAAAAATTGAAAGAACCTACCTCTATGCCATCAGGCCAGCGTGCAACAGTAACCAAAACCAAACTTTCCTTCTAGTGGTCTCCCTAGAAAGAAAGTTTATCTATATATGTTTATCTATATCAAGCAGGGAATTTTTAAAAGCTATCCATAAAAGTTCGTCTATTCATTCATCTTAAAATAGATATAGACGTAAATATTTATCTAAGGGCTTTTAATGTCTTTAAATCTATACATAATCAACTATGACAAAGGAAACAAATTCTTGTTCCAAAATTAGCATTTAACAAAATAACGTCCCCACATTATATTGTACTAACATAGTATTCACACCACCTTAGAATATACTCGACGAGCGAGCTCAGAGTTATTTAAATTAAGCCACTCATACACTTTATTCTACAGCAAAAACATTCACTGTGCCGTCGTTAGGCACCGCCAGAGATACATTTATTTATGAAATGTAAATTCATCTGATTGTAATAACAAAACTGCAGCCACTGCTCTCTATATTAAGATGTATTATTTGCATATTGTATATTGTGAACGTGTGACCGTACGAAAAAGATTACGGAGCATTAACGGATGCCTTGCTTGAAAAATGATGACAATAATATTTC
Source organism: Hyphantria cunea (assembly GCA_003709505.1). Taxonomy (NCBI): domain Eukaryota; kingdom Metazoa; phylum Arthropoda; class Insecta; order Lepidoptera; family Erebidae; genus Hyphantria; species Hyphantria cunea. Next base: position 712,813 of record PKRV01001350.1, read on the forward strand.
TTTCGTCGTTCGCTTTTCAGGTTTAAATGCGAGAGTAAAATATATATTTTAATAGGAGAGCTGTTTGCATCGTTTTGAATGCTACATTGTCGAATATGTTAATAAATGAGGCATAAAACATACATGCAAACGAATGTTTTTGGGTATTTTTATGCTTACTTGCTTCTTGTTAAAGTTTTTACTAAGAACATTATTCATTTGTAATTTATATTACTATTACAAATATAATATAGAAAACAGATACGTTTCTGAAGCATTTTAAATACACATACCTAAATATATGTATCTAAACAAAATGAAATTTATCTTTATATTAGCCCTTTGTAATACAATTTTCAAAGGTTCTGATGTTTGGCTTGTGGTTACGATGCTTTTATAAATAAATCTATCGTAAAGCTCCGAATTCTCTAAATAGTTCACATGCTTTTTTAAAGCAAAGAAAAGCTTAGCAAGCAAAAAGATCTCGGGAAGAACTCGGGGTTAAGCTTTATCCATTTCAAATTAAATGAAACTCAGGAGGCAATAGCAACAATTTAGAAAAGGAACACCAATTTATTTCATAAATATACCTAAGATACCTAATAGCCAACTCCACGGATTTTAAACTTTAATTTAAACTGGACAAATAACAAGATTTCTAGCGAATAAAAACAAAAATCCCTCCAGTGACCCCGCGGAGTAATATTGAAAAATGACTCAATTTGTCGAAAGAGAGTGAACACTCTCACTCGACAAGAGCAGTGTTACTTGTTTTAGTTGTATGATATTTATTTAGTAATTTTGTTCTGTAGAAAACAATAAAGGAACACTACAATTTGATCATCCATACTAATATTATTACTTCGAAAGTAAATCTGTGTGTCTGTCTGTCAAGCTGTCACGACTAAATTGCTGCACAAATTTCAGTAAAATTTAGCACGGAGATACTTTGATTCTTTAAGAAGGACATAGGCTATTTTTTACTACCATAACCGACATACATGCGGACCGTAGCTTTGGGTAAATGATAATAAGGTCAATAATAAACACAACGAAAGGGTAAATTAACTTTAATAGTACAAGTACCAACAAAACTATTCAATCCACAAAATCTTTATTTAATTTACTAGTGACAGCATAACGGTCGTCAAACCACACAAGACCACACGCCACACGTCCAGTAGCAATCAAACAAATCACAATCTACCTACATCACTCAATTTTATCAACAGAATATCAATACTAATCAATCAACTGTTATATAGTAATAATAAAATCGTAAACGACATTCGTGATCAACCGGACCGGCGCGTGCGGACACCGTTACAAAGGATAACTTGAAAAAAAAGTGTCGGAAGGTGTGTCTCGTGACGTCACTATTCGTGACTGCACACGTCGATCGTGACTCTTCTGACCAGCCAGATTGTGGTTTAAACGGTCTGCCCTCAGACGTGTGCATAGACAATACAATAACAAATTTCGATAAATATAAGTAGGTATTATAAAACACAATGATTGTATAAATAAAGTTATAAAGTTTGTTTTTTATATTTTTATGTTTTTTTTTTGTGATGTTGCATTATTTTGACGTAGTACGTACGTTTTCATTTAACGTGTAAGGTATCCTTGGTGACTGAAGGTTAAATCTTCGACTATAACCTACGTATGTTTTTCCCTATAAACATATTGTTATTAAAAGATAATATATTTCTGTTTTATAGATACCAATGGGTATGTTTATCAATAGCATGTAAGTACGTACATCTAGCACGAAATCTGATGAAAACAGACAGACGTATTTTTGTTGTGATGAATTATTATTACATACAAACATACGTTCACTCCGTTATCCCCAAAGATTAGACCAACCTACAGTGATAGCATTCGTGCTGTCATGTTTCGTTAGGGAGTGCGAGACTGGAGGCACAATAATGCACAAGAATCTCAATAGGCTGACACGATACTCTTGTCGCAATCAGCATGGTGCCCACTACCCTTGGACTCTTCTCATGCTTTCCATCAGGCAGAGTAGTCACTTTAACAGACCCATGCATAGAAAATTAGGGAGGAAAGTCGTATTAAACATGTGTAGGAATAAAAAAAAATAAGGTCTAGATAAGGTGGGAGTATATATAAAATATATTAGTAATTATTTTTAGTAAGGAAAATTTAAGGCAAAAATAATTATAATGTTAAAAATAAAATAAAGACGCGATAGTCACACCATTTTGCTATAAGATTTTTGTGATATTATTTTATCTCCGCCTCGAATAGCAGAATAAGTATTGAAATATTAAAAAAAAATGTGAACCTTTTTTTCATATAATGTGTATGAAACCTATCACGGATAAAGAGCGGAGAGAACAGAGAGAGAACACAGTTTTTGATAAGCCAAGCATGTGCGTTAATTTCGAAATGAAAATGTACGACAACTAGCGCCACTGTCAGACATATGAGTTTATCAAGTCACGAATTATTAATTCCAACGAGACCATATCTCAGTAGAAAGTGGTTCATTGTTGACTTCATGACGTTACGTTTCTGATAGCTTTTGGCTCTACGCGACAGATAATAAGTCACGATTGATTGTTCTTTACTGTTGCGGTCATATAGTCATGTCATATTTGTGTGAGTTTTAACAATAATCACATGTGCTAATAGTTGAATAGTAATGAAATTGTAAAAAAAAGTTTTTTTGCCTATGAAAATTATCCTCATATATCCTGTATCGCGAAGATCATTAATAGAAGTGAAAAAGCCTTAAAAATTCATAAATTAAAGTACTTCGGGGGATCCAAATAAGATGTCATAAATGAATATCAAATGCCAATGCAATATCTACGCAAATGAAGTGTCAGGTATACATAATTTGCACACTGTAACATAAAAGTTATCCTTGAAATATAGAAAATACTTATAATTAATTTTCATCCCTATCAGAGAAGCAATAAAATAATTTACAATAGCATAACGTACAATAATAATAAAAAAAATAGGTTAATAATATCGTTCCTCATGACGAGAATCTCTTGAAAGTTGAAAAATAAAAACAGATGAAATATTTGGATTTATCTCACGAAATTGTCGATTTGTGAAATGTGGATTCGGTGATCATTGTACCGATAGTTGTATCTATACAAGGATTAATAGCCAAGAGCCTCGAGTAACACCTTAAGAGGCTCACGTTAAACGTCTGGATCAAGGGTCTGATGCAGAAGGCAGTCCTCCTAAACACGGCACGTATAGTGAAGAGTTTCCTGTGTTTTGGGTCCTAACCACCAGTTTTTTTTATTCCTGTACCCGAGGTCTGCGGTCTACAGTTTATTTATATTTTCAAATATATATTATTGTTCCTCTTTTTTATGTATTTAAAATGAAATAGATATGTACATATAAATGTAATTAAGAATATATAAGCGCTTTTGATGAATCTTAGAAATGCATTCATTTTATATGACATGAATAAAAAAGAAACCAACAATTTGACTCCAATGCAAATTGGATGCAAGATGGTACTACCTTGGACTAAATTCAATGTTACAGAAAATGAATATTTTGAATGTAAAATTTTATGCCCGCCTTGAAGTAATTTAATAAATTGGTTTATTAATAATTCATGCATAACAAATCTATCAATAAACTAGCTTACAATCACGATAATTGAATAAAAACAACCGGAAGAATAGGTTTATTTTTGGCCATTTATTATGAAGTTAAGTTCAGGCTGTAGAACAAAAATGCGTACAGGACCATTGTTAATAACTCTGACAATGACATTAATCTTCAATTAGAGAGAAATAACAGTATACTGGTCCAGATAAATATTTTACTTTAATGTAAAAATACAATAAAAAATTTCAAGGGTTTTTTCTAAAAGTGAAGTCTGAGATCTGGGTCAGAAAAGGCACATTATTTGTGCAGTTTCACATATTATATCATATTAGTTCCTAACTTAGACCAAACATCGCACTGTGGGCGTATCGTCATACGCGATAATCTCAATCGTATCCGGCTAATCTATCGTCGTTATATTTCGTCCGGTGGGCGGACACCGTTGACGTAACCAATCGGTTTTAAACTTACATTATATTTGTTATTAATCCCTTGAGTACTCGTTTGTAATCAGTTTTAATCTGGGAATATGGAAATAAGTCTTCACGCCTCAACGAAACGGGTTGATGGAATAATATTAAATATTACGGACCTCCCATTTGATAATGACAAGCGTTGACAGATGGCTTGTAACGGCTTGTTGTGGATAAAATATTAAAATAAACCCTGAACATCTATAATACTGACAATATTTAGAACTATTCAAGCTTTTCACTTGTAGATATAACAATGCTATTGTGCGTTGTCTACATTTTTATTAACTAAAGTAAATTAATATTAATATCCTGATATATATTAAACATGGCTGCCTGATTTCAGGATAAACAAAGCCTATACTTTGGCAACCAGACTGCTGAGATGTTTCTAAATATATTCATATATTAAAGAAAAATCATACGCAGATAGACATACTAAATAAATGGTATGTGTCTGGGTGGGAATCAAACAAACAGATATAAACCACTTTAACAAGCCCACAAAATTATGCATGTTGCAAAGCTTGTCATCAAAAACAAGTGTTTTTTTTTTAAAATAAAATCTCTTTCATTCGAAACCCATTTTGAGTGGGTTATTCAGAGATATTATGTACGACGCCATTTTGTTACTGTGGCCATTTTGGATTAATAATAATATCGTTTATATATAATTATATTGTCATCAGAACTAAAGGTACATTTCAAATTTAAGCTCAATTGGAAACCGGGAATTGAATCAAAAATTAAATTAAATTAACTAGTAAGATTTAATTACAGACAAACATCGGAACAGGTGAAATTAAATAAAAGCTTGTAAAATTCACGGTTGGAAAAAATACCAGCAACCAAGCTTAACATGCATCTAAAACAACATTACTATTCTATATCTGAAAAACTTTTGGCTTCGACCCCACAATGACCTATTACCAAATGGTGATACTTTTCTGATAACGATGTCTGGCACTCTGATATTAATTAGAAAGGTGATAAAATAATCACCATAAAGTTATTTAGGCGCCTTCTTTTTAAATTTGGAATGTAATATGAAGGCTAACTGAAAAAGTATCTGTTACAATCAATTCAAACGCAACCCACAGTCAAAGTAAAGGGCGTGGCTCTATGACATTCCTTTAACTTTTAAATGCATTAGTTTTGTTACAATAAGTTCATAGTTCAGCCGTTCACTGACGCGGCAGTCTTCGATCCGGATCCTATCGGCCTTGGACGATATTTTATTGTATCGCTATTCATAGTATTGATTTCATATTCATTACAAGATGAGACCATGACGCAAATACATTGTTTAATCATCATCATTGTTTATCACCCAGAAATATGTATAAGTATATATTTTTATTAATTACTATCAGCTCGGACAGACTTCGTTCTGTCAAAATTTAAAAGTAAAAATAAATATTATTAACATGCATTTTTACTTTGTGCAATTTTTTTATTATAATACAAAAAATACTACAAAAAAATATCCAAATTGGTAGAGCCATCCTCGAGTTTTGCGCTTAGCAACATCATTTTTATATAAATAGATAGAGCAGCTGCTCCGACCGACTTCGTCCTGCCAATAGTTCTTGGTCTGTCGCAGTTCAATAGAAAAAAAAATTGTTTTGACTCGCAATTTTTACGTTTTTCTCTCCATAAGAACTTTCTTTGCGACTTAATAAAAAATAAATTAACAAATTGGTCGAGTTGTTGTTGAGTTTTGCGCTTAGCAACACATTTGGCGATCCATTTTAATTTATAAAGACTAGCTTTTCCCACTTTTCCGCTGCGTATATGTTGGTTATCGAGATTAAGAGTAGCCCATGCGCTTACTCAAGAAATCCATACCAAATTTCATTGAAATCATTGACAGAAAAGCATAATAGACAGATAGAATTACTTGCGAACTTATAATTTTTAGTATTGATTGTGATCACAAATAATGTAAAATGTTTTATATTTTGGTTATTATCATACCTTGTAAGGATCCGTCCTCATCTTTCTGCCCTTTTTCCAATTATATTTTGGGTTGGCTGGTTTCTGTAATAACCAGTTGCCTACTTTTTATAGAGTAATAAATAAAATTTTAGGAATACAGTTAAATTATGGATGAGGAAATGTGTCACAGCCGAAGGATACCAGACTCTTTCTACAGCAGTATCAACTAGATGAAGCCTATTAAAAGCCACGTGAAGAGTCTATGTGAAAGATTAATAATGTCCAGGTAACAAGGGCGAGGTCAAGTTATTTTGGGTAATATGAATATAAAAACAAACATATATCTCTACCCAATGATTCAAAAGCATTAACAGGCCATGGAGTGGAACACCATGCTGCAGTGTTGCACTGTCTGCATTCGCAATGAGTATTGATTACCACTCATGGATTCCGCTTGTGGTTCATGCAGAATAGTCACTTTGGCAGGCCCGTACATAAAAAAGAAAACAACAACAAAGAACTATCAATCGATGAACTCCTTTGTCAAGATTTAACACAGCTATGTAAAAATTTTGTACAGTTTCCTTGAATTTCGAGACAGTGTATCTATCACTTTGAACAAGGAAACAATAGGTGGTAAAAAATAGGGCAATATGATTGCGTAAAAACTTTAATCTACTTTACAAGATATATTTAAATGATGTCTGGCCTCTAGGTCAGATTGTATCTCATTTAAATATAGAACACCGTTATTATTATGACAACATTGTTCTGAATAATATTTTCAACTCTGGCACTTACGAACAAATTACAAAGTTAGAATCGATTTTGATTCCGATTTTAAATTTTTCTACGACATCAGTGACTGTTCTAATGCTAAACCAGGGGATAACGAGTTGTCATTCTTTAAACAATGCTTGAACAATTGACAAGACTGTCTCAGTGGCGCAGTTGTAGCGTACGCGACTGCTGTCCATGAGGTCTCAGGTTCGAATCCTGGGTCTGACCAAATGTGTTTGTATGATCTGCAAATATTTGTTTCGGAGTTTGAGTGTTTTCTATGTATAATATGTATGAATTTACAAAAAAAGAGAAATATTTATGTATTCATATCAGTTGTCCAGTACCCATAATACAAGCTCTGCTTGGTTTGGGGCTAGATGGCGTTGTGTTAGATGTTCGAAATATTTATTATTCATTTATTTAAATATGTATTTATTATTAATTTGTTAGTAAAAACTAAGTGACCTGAGCAACTTTGTCTTCATCTTTTAAAAGGAATAAATTTTCAACATTTGTGCAACATTTTTTATTGGTCCTCGGTTCCTGTTGACTTTGACATGATGTTATATGCTCATAGCCTTTATCAATCCAAACATAGCTAGACATTGTGAATAGTGATAATCGTATCAGTTTTAGATATTTTTCATTTTACGTTTTTTTAGTATTTTATTTTTATGTATGTGAAATACAGCGTAAACAGAAACGCACTACACCGCCATCTACTGGATATACGCCAAAACAACAAAGTAACGTACTATACGAAGAAACTACCATCGTGACATAGAACTTCTTGCGCGGATTAACATACAACCGTTGGGCAGTGGCTTGCCAGGCATGATCACTTCGGCTGGTCTGAGAATCCTCTCTTTTGTGTTGGGGGGACGTGATACCCGTTCCCCCAAAACGTTTTTTTACCACATTACAATTTTGTTTCAGGTGATACTAGTACGTGGTCACTACGTATCTTACCTCCCTTTGTGCAGTCGTAACGAACCAGTGTTTTTATGCATGTGCACTCCCCTCGCTATGCCCGAGACACGCGAATGTGTCGTCCATGGCGCCACCAATGTCTTCACCACTGTACACGCCATGGATATGAAGATTCTGCATATTGACAGCAAGTAAGTTCAGTTCAATATTCTCCTTTTTTGGTGTATATTCTTAAATACATTTTTGTTAATATCATCTTTGGTAACTTCTGAAGTTTTAAATGTTTGTGATAAAAGGTAATTTTGCTGATGTGTACTCAAGCCAGGGTTAAGTTGATTAAAATTCAACGAGAGTAAAGACTCTGATAAAAATCATTGAGTTAATTAGCCTGTCATAATAGCTTCAGGCTCTAAACTGATGACCAATTTAAAAACACGTGTTTTATTTCTAGATAATTAAACTATATTAGTTCCGAGTCTATTCTCGTGCAACCGTTTAATTATAATAGTTATTAATTTTAACCTATTCTAAATGTCGTAGTAATGTAAGACACATCTCAAACTTTAGGGCATGGATGGGCTTTGAAAAAGACGTAGCTAAGTGTCAATTGAATAACTTTACTTTTACTTCACAACTTGATCATAGTTGTATTCTATACTATAATGGATAAAAACCTACATCTGTTTTGCCTTCATGCAAACAACAGACGAAATCACAATATCTTTGTATTAACTTTCTAAGACACCATTTTCACTTTATGATGTAAACCTATCTACAACACGACATCATACTTTGAATTTAGATAACAAACTCAACCATCTCTCTTTAACCTCCTAAGTTATACTCTCACGCACAAAACCGCATTTACTAATTTTTCATGTAATAAGACTTGTGTAAATAAAGATACGAGGTCTATTGAAATATATTATTGGGACACTTAGTTACAGTTTCCCCAATTCCTGATAAAAAATTACATAGAGAACTGTCGTAACTATATCATTATTTAACAAATAAATGTTGCTGATATATATATAAATATATATAGATGTTTACTTGACATTTACATGTCTCTAATCTAGACCTGACTTGAAAATAAAATATGTACTTAATCGGAAGATAAATTCAGAATACTCTACCTGAGACTTGATAAGCAATCGATGAAACTGGCCCTAAAGTTTGCTGGGCTCTTAAGTCTTAAAATATCCATAACAAATCGTAAAACTAGATCAGTTTTACTAAAACAAGCATCGTATAATTCTCACTGATGCAAGTCAGTGTAAACAATAAACAAAAGGTACTATACATAACTGTCACACAGCGCTACTGTCCATCACGGGAGACAGATGCATGACAACATCTCTATTGAAAATCTTCATATTCATGCGTGTCGTCACTCGCACACTATATACCCAATGGTACAAAATAATAAGACGAGAGCGATAACATGAAATAGTTAAGAGGTCTCAGGTGTGTACAAATAATCTGACATTTTTTATGCAGCTGTCTAGTTGCAATGCATTTATGTGTAAGAAAAATGCAAACTTGTTTTTGTACACAACAGTGATGACAAGTCAATGACATTTGAATATTTTATCATTTGATTAAACTCTGCAAACACGATTATTTTAACGAGAGTCAATATCTAACTATTCTATGTATAAGTATAACTTAAAATGATTATAATCATAAAAAACGTTCATTATGATCTTAGCCGCAAATGTATTAATTCTCTTTTCCGTCTTTTGTTTTCTATTTTATTTTGGTTAATTGCACTTTAAGAGTTATTTGAAACTGCTTCGTTGGTGATAACGAACGGGACTGCTGTATATGAGGTCTCGGGTTCGATCCCCGGGTCGAATCAAATGTTTGTATAAACTGAAAATAATTGTTTTTACGTATAATATATATTTATTTACAAAGAAAAGGTATATATGTTTTTATGTATTCAGATCAATTGTCTAATACCCATAATACAAAATTAGTTTGGGTCTAGGTGGCGTTGTGTATGAAGTCCGAAATATTTTTTATTTATTACTCCGACTCTGTCGACATGTTGTGGTTAATTACTCTATGCAACTAACCTATAAGCCATAGGTAGAAATAGTCTGCAAAAGTAAAGAAATGAAAGGCTAATTTATAGAGTGTCAAGTCCTAAAACTGTCTTTTAAAAAGGAATATTGATAACCGGCATTATTAAAGTAAACGAAGCCATCACATAAGCCCGCAGGTGTTCACTCGAAGTTCTCATTATCGATTGTAAGTGTGGTACTATAACAAATTCTACGTTAATGCTTAGCCCTACATACTAATAAGATCTGGTCTTTTACATAAAGTATTGAATGAATTTGTACCCAGTACACGAACATTATATTATTGAATAGTGAGCTACTTTGCAATATATTGTGTGTATGGACTGATCTGATTATCATGTTTTAGTTTTAGCAAAATATTACCACAATATACCTATTACTTACAAAATTAACGTGTACAACAATATGTATAGTACCAAAAGCTGTATTATCAAATGTCATAATTTGTTGGAAAAAGACTTTAGAGACAAACTGATCTAGTTAGATGTTATTTGAAACTTCAGTTTTGCAATTTTCTATTTCGGGAATGACATGTTGGAAAAAGTATGTAAAGAAAGCTACAAAGAAATAATCTCTTGACTCAACTTTAGTGAGCAACCTTTTAAGAAACTGATAAGGCAACAGTTCATTTAAATAGCACCAACTGCCGGGATTATAGGGAGTCCGCATCCATCTGATTCCAGTCATTTTCCTCGAATCGTCGCTATGTTTGCCTAATGGCGGTCTCTTCTCTAACGACCGGCTCCAGCGACCATCAAGATCAGTTCATAGTTATTGAACACTTAATTAGAAATAAATTAGTTCGTGGTTTAAATATGACGAAAAGGTACTGCGAAGAAATCTACTGAAGATAGCTGAGTTTCCCTAAGAGCCAGTGCTAAGTCCATGCGAACATAATCTTTGAGATAATCTTTCTTTGGTAGTTAAGATTCTTAATTTAGTTAATATACAGCTTTATAGGCCGCACCTTTTCACAACCTTCGTATTATCGCCCGAGTTATTCAACAGTGTTTCAAATGCACTATATCTCCGTGATATCTGTCCAAGTGTTGAAATGTAAACATAAACTGTCACCTGCTTGGAGCCGGAGGAACTTTGCATACAATGACAGCGTTACAAGCTTCTGTGAAACATTATATAGTTTGTATTAGAGCGGTGCGGTGAGCTCAGACCTTTGATACCTCACTACGCAATTCATTACTCAGTAAGCATTTACTTAAATGTCACGCAGTGTTCCGTAGACTGTTAGGACAAATTTTAAAAAGATAATTATTGCTTTCTAGTATTTACTTCATTAATTTGTCATCAAACATTATAATTACTTGTCTTTATTTTAGTTTTTAGCGTTTCTCAGAGGTGCTGCAGACAAAACTTATTCAGGTTACTAAAAATTTATTATTTTCTCTATTCAAACAGCAATTTAGAATACAAAGAGCAATTTAATTCCTATTGTAGTAGTATTTAACTTCCAGATATTAGGTCTATACACTTGAAGACAACAAAATATTTCTTCTTCCTGTTCCTTGCTTCTTGTTTACCTGTAATGAGCTTTTTTTGCAGTGTATCACTCATAGATAACCAGTGTATAGATGATATACATGACATAAACGATAGAAACATAATTAACGAACAAACAGGGTTATAAACTTATAGATAAGTCTCATAAACTAAAGCATGACTTTACAACATACGTACAGGGAACCGCGTTCATGAATGATTCACAATACGTGCATTTATATCTATATATATATATTAATACCCGCAGTGTTGCTCTCGGCTGTTTTTGTATCTTGCTCATTCCGTGGTTTTAATTTAGTTTTCGCGCAAACCTATTTTTCTTAAATACTCAGTTATAATATCTAAACATTAGACAGTTTTTTTTATTGTAAAATGAGCGATAGACCAGCTCCTTCTTCTTCAGCGTGACGTCTGTAATTTGTCAACGATCTATGATTTTAGTCAACTTGAGATTATTATGGCTACTATGCTGCATCGTATGCTATTAATTGAAACATTAAAATGAAAATACTTGATAAATCGCAAACCTCAAACAAAATGTCTGATTATTTAATTGTACAACATGTTCACATACATGTTGATAACATGTCAATAAACGTAAATGTGTCGTCTTCAGACACACTATGTAGATTTCTATGAGTAGGTTAGCGACGTAAATGTCTTGAGTTAGTTATAATGATAAAATAATGACTATTTTACACCTTCTGCAAAGCTTTATAAAGAAACTAAAATAATGAATATTGATGACACATACAAATGCAAAACATGTATCTTAATTAGAAAAATACTAACAAAAATCATATTCACTAACATCTCATTCCAATTAAGAAGTGAAGATAATCAATTCAGGGGACATAGACGTTTGAGGCTCGTATTCGACGGCTGATGGGACCTCGGACACCATTTCCGAAGTCTCGTCCTCAAGCTGGTTGGCGCAGCGCGTGCATTGGCACGGTTGCTGCCAAACATGAGGGGGCCGGTAGACTATATGCGGGGATGTGCTGTCCATTGCCCTTTATGGGGCCCGGGTATGGGCGGAGGTCCTGAGGGCCAGCAATATCGCGCTATTGCGACGACCGTGACGAGTGCCGGCTATCAGGATCATAAGGGGTACCGTATGCGCGCGAGTTGGGGGGAGGCTCAAGAAATCGTTGACCAGAAATCCCAACTCCGCCAGGTTCTCGTGGAGGAATGGAAGCAACGACTTGGGCAACCGAGCGCTGAGCACGCCTTTATTGCGGCGGTAAGACCCGTTATGGATTGGCTCGAGAGGCCTCACGGGAGCCTCTCATACCGGCTGATACAGGTGATCACGGGGAAAGGATGCTTCGGAGAGCANATGGAAGCAACGACTTGGGCAACCGAGCGCTGAGCACGCCTTTATTGCGGCGGTAAGACCCGTTATGGATTGGCTCGAGAGGCCTCACGGGAGCCTCTCATACCGGCTGATACAGGTGATCACGGGGAAAGGATGCTTCGGAGAGCACCTGTGTCTGATCCGCAAGGGGCCAACGTCTGAGTGCCACACTGCGATGGCTAGACCGTGGACACGGCATTCCACATGCTGGCAGAATGTCCGGCGTGGGAAGAGACGAGGCGTGATCTCATGGTGGCCATCGGGGTGGGGGTTCTCTCGATCGGGAACATAATTGCGGCAATATTGTGGAACGTGTGCGCGTGGAACTCTGCAGTCTCTTTCTGCGAGCAAGTTATGCTTGCGGCGGAGATGGCGAGACCGAAAGAGGTTTAGAACACTCCCTGTCCGCCAGGCCCGGGAACGGGCCAGGCACCGCAGACGCCACAAGCCCCGGAGATGACTAAATGATCTCGGTCCTCCATAAGCGCAAGCCTGAGGGTGACGGGTGAGGCCAGCTATCAACCTAGCAGAAGCAGGCCAAGGTGGCGGCGCGAGGCCTAAAAAGTGCTCACACCCTTTTCTATATAGAATAGGAACGCGAGGATTCCTACACACCTACAAACAGCGGGTGGCCCGAGGTACGTCGGGGTTCCAGGGATTCCCTTCCGAGGGTACACCTGGTTCTCCGGCTTCTCGTACCCGAGATGGTGTGCGGTTTTTAGTCGGTTCGAGTCCAACACAACCAACGCACCAAAAAAAATGGGGTCATAGACGTGCTAATAATTTAGTACTACGCCCTCCTAGACCTTACTATGGCAAACAGAATATAACTTATGCGAGTTCTCAGTTATATAATAATTTGCCAAGCTCTATTAGGGAGCAAAAAATTTAACTATTCAAAAATCTATTGAAAACCCACCTGCTTAACAAAAACAATAAATAAAAGGTACAAACAAATTATATATTTAGCTGTATGTGTTTAAAAATAAAATATTTTCATATTTGAAATAATGAAGAAGAATGAAACGAAAAACTGTCAAGATCTTCTAACTGATATGAGGCACATACCTAGAAAGTCTTGGCAATTAATACTATGGAATTCATTTCTCATCATGACTTAACAAAGCAGTCATTTTCTGACCTAGGTTAAGCGAACACACTCGATTTTTTTTAATGGAATAGTTGGCAAACGAGCAGACCTATCGCCTGATGGTAAGCGATAACCGCCGCCCATGGACACACGCAACACCAGAGGCGTCACAAGTGCGTTGCCGATCTTGGGGATGAGAAGAGGAAGGGTAGGATTATGGGCCTCCAATATCCTCACTCACTCGGTGAAACACAGCGCAAGCACTGTTTCACACCGGTTTTCTGTGAGGCTGTGATATCACTCCGGTCGAGCCGGCCCATGCATGCCGAAGCGTGGCTCTCCCACGGTAATCGGATCTCTATTACAATCAAAGAGTAAACAAATAATATTTTACAGTTAACATATAAATATATGTTATGTTAGTTTATGCGACTTACGTGCGATTTTATAACCCTGTTTGTTCATTAAATACTTATATGCATATGTACAATGACGCTGTAAGAAACATTTAAACGTGATTCTCTTGACATGCCTTACAACAACATAGTTTAATTTACAAGACCTATTTACTAAGTGCTTTGTAATCTTGCATTTAATATCGACGATACCTTGATTTATAAGTACTAAATGCTCGCTTTCCGGGCGCTCGATAAAATCGTAGATCTGTAGATGTGACTTTGTGTTGGTCATCTGTATTAATCTTTTTTTTACATAACTGATAGTCCGGGATCTCTCTCCATTTTTAACATTTATTTTTTGTATTTTAATGATCAAAGATTCTTTTACTTCGTGAGACGCTTCGGCATGAATTAGACGGATGGACCGGAGTGATACCACGACCTCACATAAAACCAGTGTGATACTGTATTTTTCTGTCTGTTCGCCGTGTGAATGAGGATACCGGAGGCCTAAACCCAATCCGCTTTCGCCATCCCCCTACCCATCCCTCAAAAGCTGGCAATGCCTTTGTGGCGCCTCTGGTGTTACGAATGTTTGCCCCCTTTCCACAAACTAAAATGAAATATGTATCAATAACGAGGCCATCAAAGAATATTACTGTCTGATTTTAAACACATCGTAATGATAATCCTTTGGCAAAACAACGCGGTAATCATTATGATAGGATTTCATAATTAATCATCGTCATCTCGGACGTAAGACCTCCATTGAAAGTCCTGTGCTGTCCTTATCCAACCCTTTCCCGCAAACTTCATCAGGTCTTCAGACTACGTTTAATATTAATGAACGCTTTGGCGTTTTTGTATTGACTATTCTTAATTTTTTTTTATTCAATTGAATATTAATTAACATTTAAAATAATGAGGTATCAATTGTTTAAAGGTAATGCAAATATTATATATAACCTGACCTTATAGCATTACTTGGTAGTTCATATGGTTTTTTAAATGTCACGAGTTTTGTCTAGTAGTTTTGTTACTTCATTGTGTTTAAGAAATATGGAAAATACTACCTTAAATTTTACACCCAAGGTCTAAAATCTTTAAATCCATGTTTCATCTCGGCTTTGTTCGCCGTCAAGTAGCTACTTCAGTTTAAGAGTTTTCTTTTTAAAGTAGGTCATTGACAACTTACTAGTTGATGTATTATTAACTCATTATATTTATCTAAATATAAAAATTGCCTCTGTCATTCTTAAAGTTGACTACAGATATATTTTGATACGAGATGTAACTCGATAATAACATAATTAGCTATGTAATAGACTTCTCAATTTCATTAAAAGATATGATAAGATTTTTTTACTCATTTCATATTGCAATGAAAGTATTTATTTGCTATGATTATGTCGGTTTGTGGTTATTTAATTTTGCTTAATTAACTACGAAACTGTGGTTCGAATTATTTGAAAATACAAAGAATTACAAACTTGGATAGAGAATTCGAGTAGGTATATAATGGTATATAATTAAAGAATAGCAAAGATGAATAGTAGAGAAGCTATTTCTAGTGAAAGCGATTACAGAATATAATTGTCTTATTTTTTAATTGGGAAAACTTCTAATGACGTAGGTTGAGCAAGTACTTATTAGCTGCCAGTGCCCTTAAATTCAGGATATGCACACTAAACAAAATACAGGTCTCTATTTATAAGTAAACACAATAACTTAAAAAAACGTTTGCGGCCCTTAATATTCTTAACACTACATACAAAGCCTTAAGCTTTAGTAATAATCAATTTCAGCTTTATCAATGGTAAATTCATAGACAATTATAAGAAAAATCATTTGTCTTCATCAACGACGCTGCATTCTACAGATAACTTTGAAGTTTATTCAAAAAACCAGATTGGCGTAAACCTGATTCTTTTTTGAAACAAATAAATTCTATTCCCAATTATATAAGTTTATTATTTAAATTAATAACGCAATACATTAGAAAGGTTAAAATTAACTAACAAACGATTGACCGAAAGTAAGATAG
Source organism: Hyphantria cunea (assembly GCA_003709505.1). Taxonomy (NCBI): domain Eukaryota; kingdom Metazoa; phylum Arthropoda; class Insecta; order Lepidoptera; family Erebidae; genus Hyphantria; species Hyphantria cunea. Next base: position 729,025 of record PKRV01001350.1, read on the forward strand.
ATTAAAAGTAAAACTAATATGAACTTGACACAACATAATCTGTTCAGGTCATCGCAACTATCAATCACAGTAACCTTGAACGGCACAATAGTAGGTTCGATTCCGTTCCATAATGTTTGCATAACCACTAGCCTTATTTCATATTAATTATTCCTTTTGTTAGTTCGTTATGTTAGGAATAAAATTATTTATGTTATCTATGGTTGGATTTGATCACTTGATAGAACTCAAATATTTGCGCTTTATTACTTGTATTTAGAAACCTTGTTTTATCATGCTAGGCAATAATCATTTGACAACTACGTTAGAAGTGGTGATCTTCGTCATAAGCGTTCACAATCATAATGAAATAGGTCAAGAACGCACTATTAGACAAAATCAATACCGTCTAAAATGAGACAAAAATCTTTGACCCTTTGACCTGACTTTGACAGTGCAAGCCTGGAATACGTCTAAGAGTCACGACATGAACTGAACTGGTAGTCTGCATACGTGGTTCGGTGAATGTGACCTTGATTGATGTTTCGGAGATCGCATTCAGCTAGGGCAAATGATGATGTTCTCCTAGCCGATTATGGCCACGGTGGCCTGTCTCAACGGAGACCAGCCAACTATGCAAGAGATATTATAGTGCACAAGAGTGTGCGCAAATACAGGTACACTCTCTGTTCCCTCTCTCTTATAACCCGACCTGACAGTTTTACTTGCACTCCAAGGCACGAGGCTTGGACCCCAACTTCCAAAATCCAAGCTGTTATTAAGTTTTTATACAATCAGAAACACTCAATAACACTTTTGGCCTGACTCGGGATTTGAACCCGAGACCTCTTGATTGGCAGTCGCATGCTTCAACCGCTAGAACAGCGAGGCAGTAGGGCAAATAAACGCCTCCTGAGCACAATCATTTGTTATATCTAGTACACCCATTTCTTTATAATATGTTTTAGAGATATTTAATAAGGTTCATCTGCAGTCTGGTTACCATAGCACATGCTCTGGCTAGTTTGGGACCAGACATGTGTGAATTGTTTAAAGTTACTATTATTCCTTTATATATCTTCCTAGCCTTTATTATTCCTAAGATTATTTGGGGTCGGCTACTAGGTCTACCGGTTTTACCTGAATATCAGTTTTGTACTTGCAATGACTGGCATCGGACCTTAACTACTCTGAGGGTGAACTGAATTTGTAGGTTCCACAACATGTCAGTATATTTAAGGGCACTGACTTCCTTACAACTTATCATTGGTGTTCATGATAACCGAGACCAAAGGTTTAACGTGCTCTCTGAGGCTTAGGTGGTAAATACCGCCATACTCCGGGATGCTATTTAGAATGATATTAGGAATTTCTTGTAAGGAAAATCCAACAGCTATGCGACTCGGGACTTGAGCCCGAGACCTCCTGATCGGTTATCGCTTACGCTAATCGCTAAACCAACGAGGCTGTTATTCGTTTAATTATTTTATATGTATAAAAATGTGTTGAAAGTCTCGTCATCATTCTCTAGAAATAGAGTTTAATTATCCTCTTTGACTAAATGCTATACCAAAACGTCACTGAATGCGAATTAATTTTTTTTTTTTAAAGACAACTATTATATAAAGATATTAGGAATATACATTCCTGTGTCACGGGGATCTTTACAAACATACATGAAACGGACACAAAGTACACCCAGACTTAGAACAACAATTTATGGATCACACAAAGTGTTGTAGGATTTGAACCCACAACACTTGGCGCAGTAGGAAGCGGTGTGGTGACCACTGAAACCACTAGGCCAACCGTGTAGTCTTGTTCATCAATCCATGAAGAATCTTTACTGACAAACCGAATTTAAATCATTTAAACCATTTATTTTTGCTACAACATAGCATAACATACAATCTAGGACAACCAAATCACGTAACAATTGCATTGTGCAGCAAAGGTAACCAGCTCAGTTTACGCTGTACTGAAGCACAGCACTGGTTTTCAGCTGGCCCCTAATTTGAATTTAAAATAGTATTCATCACTCTAGATTAAAAAGGGTGAAAGATCTAATGAACATTGTTTTTCTATGTTTAGTAGCGAGTGGCACCTGGGATGGGAGCGGAGTTCACTACATGGTGTCAGCTGGTACCATCTGCTACATCCTGACTGTTGCAAGGAAGCGCAAAGCAAGCATCGGTTAAGTGAGTACTCCAACATTATATTTATCAACCAGCTGAACCAAGTCAAGGCGATTCTAGTCTTAAAAGAAGTAAAGCTTAAATTACGCCTTATATCATCAGCTAACTGCTAATGCCAAAAACCGTTCCAGAGGTTAGCCAGAACAAACAGACAAATATTTTACATTTATACTTCCTAAAGCATTTAGTGAAAACTGTTATTTCGAAATTACGAACAAACCTAAGATGTATTTATTGACAGAGAACAGAAACACATTGACAAATGCAGATATTTTTTCAATTTTTAGATTTTATATGTAATGAGTTACACAAAAGGTACAGAGACTGCTTTCCAAGACAGGCCAAAACCTGTATTTTGAAAAAATAGTGTTCCGTTGCCAATTTACAATGCTGCATTTTTCATATCCATTTAAAAATTATATTTGAGAAAAAACAAACATATATTCGGGAACCTGTATATAGTTTATGAGAGCGTGTATGATGTCCGTGATGTGTATGTTGCGTACGGCGAGCGTACGATATAAGGAGTTTATGCGTGTTTGTGTGGGTGTGTGTGTGTGCCTGGTGTGCGCGTGCGTGCGATAGGCTTAGCAGATTTGAAAAATAACGGAATAAAAACACCTTCAATTATTCAATATTAATCTTGATGACGTTGAATAATTATTTTTGACTAAAGTTATAAATGTTACTGTTGAACAAGTTCTGTGATTTTGTTTTTTTTTTAATGTAAATGTATTAAAACTTTAAAAACGGAAATTGACTGTTCAGAAAGAAAAATTTAATTAAAACAATAGCATATCTAAGCAGTAAAAAATACTTTAGATAATTTTTACCGGTGATGTAGTAATTTTACTTATTCATATGCAATTTAATCACAAGAAATACTCATTCTGTGAATAGTTCATAATTCACTGAAGATTAAGTCAAATACTTGATTTGTCGATTTAATCGGTCACGTAAACGCAGCGATCATTTCACACACGTCGTCAACTCGACTTTCTCTAACGTGTAGGCTTGACTTAGATAACTTCGCGTTAAACGCTTTTGTACTGTCATAGGCTATCAAATGATCGCCAGCGATGTCCTAGTCGATTATCTTTTGCAACATAGCTTAAGCAAGTATGGTATATTTGTGCTAGTTTTGGCATATTTATGTTTTAATATTACGATCGTTTTTCGTAGAATAATTTATGAGTATTAAAAACCCTTTACTGAAACTATTGACCAACTATGAGTTTCATAACATTTATTGTACCTAAAGACACGCCTCTTCTAAATTACAATTATCATTAATGACGACAATTAACATTCACATCATTATGACTTTCGTTAAACCGTACGTAGACAGAACTCGAAATACAAGCAGCAAATCAAATTCACTTGAGCCAAACACATAGATCAGGAATAAGTGCATAGATTTATTTGGTCGACTTACAGTCCCATTCCCAGCAGTCGTCTCTCTAAAACCAACAGTCTAGATTGCACAAATAATCGCCTGGCATTAACCCTCATTACTCTTCAGCAAAGCTACAATCATACTTCGAAACAGAAAATTATTTACCTGTCACTTTGTCATAAGATGTATATTCGACTAACAGAATCGTCTAACTAAGGTTGTCAAATTGAAAACGTACTTGGCAATGCATCGTATTCGAGTCATCATTCGAGTGATTCGATAATCGGTAATGACAAGGACGGGTTTGTGCCTGTGTGCGGTGACCTTTGAAAATTGTATTCGATTTGATTTGACTACTTTGATTATTGCATTATTACTTTTTGTTATCGATGCTTAATATTGCAGATAGAAACATAGGGTCAATCTAAACAATTTTAACGAGATCAGCAATAAAGTGGCATATGCTTTCAAACTGTACATGGTTTTTATTTCAAGCGTTATGGTTTCATTCAACCAACCCCATTAAATAAAATGTGTATCTTGTATAAATTTATTGGGATAAAAGAAATGTATACTCAAATATCAAAATATGTGATTTTATAATCTATATAAATAAAAATGAATCACAAAAATGTATTTACGCGCACAACTTTCGATCGACAGCACCAAATTGGGTAATCATTTTTATAATGTGTTTGTAATTGTGAGGCCAAACACTTTATAAAAATAATGTATTATCTTTTCCCGTTTAGTCGCATACGCTGCGGCCCCGCAGGAAGTTAACACGGACTTACTAAAATAAGTTTTTCGGTTATTTAGAATTTTTTTACGAAAATTAATAAATTATGAAATTTAATTTAATCAGGTGTGCCACTTAAATTTTAATACACATGCATCGAAAAAAAAACACTTATTTACTGCAGTTATTATTATGTATTCCAATTATTGTTCCAATTTCAGTTGAAAATATTATTACAACTATCAATTATTACCCAAACATACCATTTCTAGCGTAAAATCTAATAATTTAAATTTAAGTATCAGTGTTTACTTCGACTATTCCTCGTTAATATTATGTTATATTTCCCTTCTTCAAAACCAGACAAACACAACATCCAGTAACAGCGTTTAGCATTGTGGACTCTCAGCAGGAGATGCAAATTAAATGTAATAGCGTATAAAATACCGTAATTTAATTACATCATCATGACCACAATTCTCTTTAAATTATTATACAATAAAGTTAATAAAATAATTTTAATGAAGCGTGTTTAAACATTGTTATTTTAGACAATAAACATTTATGTTTGTTGTCTAAAATAATATAATATAGTAGCAGCTAATGTCCCTGTCCTAGTAGCGCCTTCGATCGTTGCATGAACAAACACGTTTTTATGGTCGTTTCTTCAGAGACCGTGGGAGAACCGTACCGTCATCATTGACCGAAGGGGCTACCAGGCCACAGACATCAAGTGCTCTGTGTAATCCTACTAAATAATACTTTATTTATCTAAAATGGTTATATTTAAAACCCCAGCCTCAAATAAAACAAATAAAAGACAAACGGAAAAACTGTACAATATCTCATTACGCCAACTTCTACAATAGGAATAGGAAAAGAACATCTTCTTCAACTTCTTCATAAACTCCTCAATTCTTCATCAAGTTTTCTTTAATCCTGGCTACTTTTTGCAAATTTGCTATTAGATTGAGATACGATGTCATGACATTGTAACAAACAAACATATATGTAAAATATTGTTTAAAATTAGTTAAGAAATTAATTAAAGTATTAGTTAAATTAATTTCTTAACTATATTGGGTAAATAGTAATTGAAACATATAATTATAGTACTAACTTTAAAACTTTCACGTTTCATGATATAATAATTATTTTGACGGGAATTAACACGATCGCTTTTTTAAGGCATTACATATCTCTGATGCCGTGGCCACGTGGTCACAGGCTGAGATTCAGCCTGTGACCACGTGACCACGGCCAGTGTATCCTGGTCGAAACGTCAGGGAAATCAGAGGTATGTAATACCTTTAAATAAGTGATCGCGTTAATTCCGATGAAAATAATTAGTAGTTATAGTATTATGTTAAAATATAAGTTCAATTATACGTTTACTCTTCAAGACACACTTTAACCTGAATTCTTTTTTTTTTAAATATATTTTCGGACGTCTAACACAACGCCATCCAGTCCAAAGCTAAGCAAAGCTTGTATAATGGGTACTAGATACCTAACATAAACACATGTATACTTTTTTTGTAAATTCATACATATTATACATAGAAACCACCCAAACTCTGAAACAAACATTTGCAGATCATACAAATATTTGGTCCGACCCGGGAATTGAACCCAAGACCTCAAGCGCAGCAGTCACCTACAATACCGCTTGCACCACCGAAGCATTTTGATTGAAATTTTCATTTAATATCAAATTAAATTATTTAACATTGTTTAAATTAATTTCATTTCGATAATCTCGCGAGATACAGATACTTATTAGAATTCTGTCCCACAATACAAAACGGATTTATTACTTATTGCAATCAGATATACATATCTGCCTATTAATTGTCGGAGAGCGACTAGTTACTGTCGTTTTGAATATTTCATTAGCATAATAATTCTTTGAAATTATTGCACGCTATAGCCGATGATGATGTCAAATGGTTATAAGCCAAACATTAATTCCTGTTGGAATATTCCATTGTATTACAGGAATCGAATCGCATAGGCCGCACATTTCTGAGACAGGTTACAACTGGGAGTTTTAGATTGCTGGCTATCAAATAATAAAACAGCAAAAACAATCTTGATCCCGTAACAAATACAAACTCTAAACTTTCACGTTTCATGAAATAATAATTATTTTCATGGGAATTAACGCGATCACTTATTTAATATTGCGCTCATAGCCCAGTTGAACTCGGTGATCAGAAACAATCACCGAGTGTAAGCAACAATGGTGCGGTCAATACCTGGATGGATGACCGCTGGTGGCATGTTACCATGAGCGTCTCCGTGATTCGGAGGTCACGTTAAGCAGTCGGTCTCGGTTGTTATCATAGGATAACAGTCGGGAAGCTTAGTTGGAGGCCTTTGGGCGGCTTAAAAACATCCAACGCCAAGGTTTCTTAGCCACAACGTAGTCTTGCCAGTCCCCAACCCGCACTTGGCCAGTGTGGAGACGCATGGCCTTAACCCTCTCTTAAGAGGAGAATCAAGCCCAGCAGTGGGACATTATGGGTTGTTGATTTGATTTGATTGACGTATTTAAAGGTATTACATTACCTCTGCTTTGCCTTACATTTCCACCAGATTGCACTGGCTGTGGGTCACAGGCTGACTGAGACTGAGAGGTATGTAATTCCTTTGAATAAGTGGTCGCGTTAATTCCCGTGAATTATCTTGTAACAAATAATTAGAAATAATCAAATATCTCATAACTGCAATAAAAAAATAGAAAAACAATGAAAAAACAAAAAAAACTGCTTGTCTAGGAGTTTTAATCTTCATTTTGTAGTTAAAACTTTGATCATCATGGATTTTAAAGTTACCTATAACTTATAGTCCGTATAGGAACAGATTAATAATATAGTGTACTAGTATCCCCATTCATCCTGTGAGTATCGTTAAAGCCAACTTGCGGAGTAAACTACGATAACAGTATTGCAAAGAAGAACAAAACTTGAACCAAGCCTATACTAACTCGTTTAAACAGCATGGTTTAGTAAATCAAACCCTCTTTTCTAAAGAGAGAATAATATACAGCCGTGGACTAATCAACATTAAATAGTTTTTAGTACAAATAGGCCTTTACAGGCTCTAGTTGCGCGGTTCCAAAACGTCATTCCTATGAAGAACCAGTATGAAACTCCATGAGTGTCCTTTTAGAGAAAAGAGATGATTTATTATATTTTATTTCCATTTACATTTCATTATTTTATTTACAATGTGAATACATGTTTATGCATATAAGACCGACAAATTAACAAAAGCAGATAAAAATGTTAACAATAAAACAAAAATAACTAATTACAATATATATGTAATCTTAATAAAATAACTAACAGGAATCTGAAGGCGTGTCAAAGTTTCTAGGGAAAGAGATAGCTGATGAAATATAACTATTAGCATCTAAAACGGATCTTACAAATTCAGGCTATGAGATATCGAGATAGCAATATTAATTGTTATCAACTATTAATATGTACATATTGATGAATGAATGGAACAGGCATCGTAAAGTACTGATCTGCTAACCGGACCTTTGGTCAGTAAATCAAGTATAATTATGTTTAGGATGTTTCATAAATATTTCTACAGTACATATCTTAAGTTTTAAATTGAAAAATATTATTTTAACACAAAGAAAACATAAATCCATACTAATATTGTAAATTCGAAAGTAACTCTGTCTGTCTGTCTGTCTCGCTTTTACGGCTAAACCACTGCACAGACTTCAATGAAATTTCCCATAGAGATACTTTCATTCCTGAGGCTGGACAAAGGCTACTTTCTATCACTAAAACCTACATACAGGCCGGCGGAGCCGCGAACAAAAGCTAGTATCTAAATAACCATAAAAAGTTTGGAACAGAAAAATTGATTTGCAAAGAAATTTGATTTTATTTACTTATATTGAACGAATCGATTAACATCTTGAAACCAGGTACCTTAAAAAACCTCCCTTATATGGCAAGAACTACCTTCTCCAAGCAACATACACAAAACATACAACAATCACTAATCATACTCCATAAAACCGGTTAAATATTACATACAAATGGTAGGTGTGGCGACTTCCACATACAGCGTCAACATAAATATATGACAACGCCATCCACCGAAGATACACTGAATTACGGAGTAACGTAGTGCACCAAGAAGCTTACCAATCCTAAATCGCGCAAAAGAAGTTCTCGCGCCGATTAACATATATGCAACTTCCCAACATCAACCGTTGGGCAGTGGCCCGCCAGGCATGATCCCCTCGCCTGGTTGGAGGATCCTCCCTTTGTGTTGGAGGGACATGACACCCGTTCCTCCACAGTAGGTTACTCTGTAAAAAAAATATACGACTCAGGTTAGCTTAAAAGAATAACTTATCTAACTTTACCTTCATACCAACAGTTGGAGAATACAATTGCCAATGCCCAAATCCCAATACGACCATTTGCATTTATGGTGTACACCTGCATGCAATCAGGCTTAATAATCAAGGAACATCATCATCTTAGCCATACCACAATTGCATTTTAATTTAATTCAGTGATTCAATCAAATAGTTTTAAACATGTATTTGTATGTACTGATTATTAATATACATACGTTTTCTTGAATTTCTTTACATCCCTATACGTGTGTTAGATTAATTAGCATTCATGCAATTCCCAAAATCTATGTTGTATCTGCAAAACTGGTCACATGTTTTAAAATATTTTAGTTAAACTGTTTATATCACGTCCCTCGATTTTCTTGGTTCTCTTCCGTAGGAACTCATAGTTTGTATCGATACTCAAAGATCTACCGCATACCCTACCTTCTTAATTAACGTAAACAGTTACAAACGCTTTGAAAGCAAACCAAAACGTATTTATTTACATACCTATTTAAAATGAATATATTCAAATTACAAAATCACTATTTGCCTCTTTTGAAACTATAAAGAGCGAACGACTATTAAAAACCAATAAGTAATCATTGAATCGATTAAATCGTTTAGATGATAATTATGAATAACTTCATACGAGAAAGCTGTACAAACACAATAAAATCAACTATAAATAAATAAAACTAACAAGCGATGCTCGCATTAGCATCGTTAGTAGCGAGAAACACAACAAACTGATTGCGTAAACATCGGTAATACGAATCGATACTCAAAACTTATCTTTGGTATGATCAACAAACAAACTCGGACCATTTATGACGATTCGTCGGATGAAGAACTGATACCTTATACGGAAATGGGACTCACGCCTGTTATGATCGCCCTCTCCATTTCTGGCACATGTAAATTACTATTATAACATCATTGTCAAAGTCAAACACCTTGTATAATCGATGGATCTACGTTGACAAAATGAACTCTCTGAAGCTTTGTTAGAGTTTAATTTGCAGGAACAATAGTTCTGTATTTATGACCTACGGAATATTAAAGAGTTGATGCACAAGAGGTACCTCAATAATCTTAAAATTAACATCCTTCTAATTTCGGTTCTATTCAATTACAACAATTCACACCGGAATTAGTGGCCAGTTTGTTAAATCGTTTCAACAATAGATTTTTTGTTTATATGCTATCATAATAAATAATTTCAAGATGTTGTTTAGAGGTTGTATGTATAAAAACTATTTGAGAAAAACATAACAGGTATCAATTTACAAATGTGATGAATCAATAAAAAAAAATTGGTAGGTGTAAGAAATTTATTGAATATTCGTGATAAAGAAATAGGTACCTAGGTTTAGAAAAAATCATAAGTGCTGTATTAGCTGACTTAAACAATTTCTAAGCGTAGCTAAGGTATCCTTATCCTTCATAATGGTCTTAGTGTCGCTCGTGTAATCTTTCGTTAATTTTTAATTTAGATGAGTAAGTTGATCTTAGGATTGATACGAGTAAAAAGGTCCTTAATATATTCGGTTACTCAATGTTTATTATTTAATTCTCTTTTTTAAGAGGTTTTAAAAATGGACTAACAAAAATGACCATGAAGTAAATTCTATAAGAGACGCTTATAGCCCAGTTGCACTCGGTGATTAGAAACATTCACCAAGGGTAAGGTAACGACGGCGCGGCCAGTACCTGGATGGGTGACTGCTGGTGGCATGATATCGTCTCCGTGATTCGAAAGTCACGTTAAACAGTCGATCCCGGTTGTTATATAAGGATAACAGTCATAAAGCTTAGTAAGAGACCTTTGGGCGGCTTAAAAACATCCAACGGCAAGATTACGTAGCCAGAAGGTAGTTTTGCCAATACCCAACTCACACTGGGCCAGCGTGGAGACGCATGGCCTTAACCCTCTAACGAGAGGAGACCTGGCCGGGCAGTGGGACATAATGGGTTGTTAATGATTGATGATTGATGAACTTCTATAAAATTCCTTATGTAGTCTGCACTAGATAACTCTCAGGGGATCGAGCGATCGATTTAAACAACAAAGATATATTTCTAGCGTTTGTTTCCTCAGGTTTAGATACTATTACCTACTATTTCTTAGTTAGGACTTTAATCGTTAAAAGCCATAAGCTATGTTATGCGCTCACAATATTTGGCAACACTTAACCGATGATAAACGCTCAACCGTCTCATAATTCTAATAAGAGTTACTACAAAAATACTTAAGATAGCTGACAAAATAATTTGAAGTTCTTACAAGAAGTTCTTTATAAAATATTGCAAGACGCATATACGCGGCTCTACAAGGCCTTTTACAATGTTTTCTTCTGTACACAATCCTAAAAATATAAATAGTTGAGGACTAGTTCACCGCAAAACCGAAACATTTGTTAATTTTTTTGTTATTTTTATATATATTGTGCCCTTGAAAGTACTTGGTGAATAAAAACGGTTATAAAAATTTAACCTTACATATGGACGTACGCTCAACTTCCTTAGTCAAATATAAAAATGCGTTTTGAAGTCCAATTTATTTCCTGTGTTTCTGATGAGCTGTTAGAAGGCTTGATTAATTAGACAACTGAAGGCTGAAAAAAAAATATTTCTATTATTATTTAGGCTCGTGAAGATATATTAATAAACTACATATAATTATATTTGTTCTGACTAGAAATAGACAGCTTTTAAATAAATAAAATAAATACTTAAAAAAGACTCATTACAACTTTATTTTATGAATGAAGCTACGGCTATATATTTCTTATTTAAAACCTTGTAGAAGTTTAAAGCGTTGTCTTTGAATGATTGTTCGTAGCTGCTCACCAACATAGGTTGATATTAATTATTTTTGTTTTTGTTCCAATTTTAGGGTTCCGTACCTTAAGGTAAAACGGGACCCTATTACTAAGACTTCGCTGTCCATCTATCCGTCCGTCTGTCACCAGGCTGTATCTCATAAAATGTGATAGATAGACAGTTGAAATTTTCAGAGATGTGGTATTTCTGTTGCCGCTACAACAACAAATACTGAAAAATAGAATAATATAAATATTTAAGGGGCTCCCAAACAACAAATGTTACTTTTTTGCTCGTTTTTGCTCGATATTAATAATAGCAACAGGTACGACGTTTGAAATGTATAGACAAAGGTGCGGAACCAGAGTTCGACTCGAACTTGACTGTTTTTTTTGTAAATCTTTAAGAAACTGTCTTTGAAAAAAGAAACGGAAGTAAGTAACTCGTAGTTAGAAACGTCACCATAACTGTTACTTGAATTGTAAACATCTTAAGTCACTACTAAAGCTCGCTCGTTTTTCACTACTGTGTTATCTATTAAGACATATAATTAAACAGGGAAATTCATGGTCGTTGAGTTTCCTGATCAAGTAAAGAAAGTATTAAAAACGGTACTTCTAACATGTCCGAAAGGGTACCTTCCTACTTTACACTTAGGGTTAATGTTGGCAATGGGAAGGATCTGAATGTCGTAATGAAGCGGTTCCCAGATCCCTCCCGTCTCAGGCGCAGAGTGGCACACCGTGTGGTTTTAGTCGGCCCGATTCCGACACCCTGCCGCAAACCCCGGTGGGGTGAAGGCCCGAGGGGGTCTCCAAACATAACAAAAAAGGTTAATATTGGCAGTATCGTTTTTCAACATAAAATGCCTGTAAAGTATTTAAGTTATTATACTTTGCTGATGACCTCTCTCTTTAGGTTATTATACTTTGCTGGCAAGACGGATTGGTATAGGGTTTCTTTCAAGTTTCCCTTCTCTCTGCAGTGCTGTCAACATGTACAGTTTTCTCCCTTAGTAGCCTCTTACGACCTTTACGGCTAAAAGTGGTAGTACTACACCGTATTTCTAATTCGTCACTACATAGAAACGTCATCGTGTAATCATATTGACTGCCTCGGTCGCGCAATGGTAGCGTATGCAACTGTTGAGCTCTCGGGTTCGATTCCCGGGCCAAATGTTTGTATGATCTGCAAATATTTGTTTCGGATTTTGAGCGTTTTCTATATATATAAAAAATAGTATATATGTATTTATATCAGTCGTTTAGTACCCATAACACAAGTTCTGCTTAGCTTGGGACTAGATGGCGCTGTGTGTAAGATGTTCGAAATATTCATTTATTTATTGTATGTATATTAGCTATTCTAAAAGACATGTTTTCCAACAGTAACCCAGTCAGAACAAGAACGTTCCTGTATAGCGTTATTACGACTACAGCGACGCTCGGGCCAGTTTCTTTGGGTACATGCAGTGCTGCAGCTCAAGGACAACCTGGAGAACTCACAACGACCTGTCATCGTATGCACTAACCAAGTATTAAGGTAAGATATTTAAGATATTTCTCAACTGCCTCGAAGGCGCAGTGGTAGCGTAGGCGACTGCTATACTTGGGTTCGATTCCCGGGTCGGTCCAAATGTTTGTATGATGCGCAAATATTTGTTTCGGAGTTTAGGTGTTTTCTATGTACAATATGTATGTATTTACAAAAAATAAAGTATTTGTATCAGTTGTCTAGTCCCATAACACAAGCTCTGCTTAACTTGGGTCTAGATGGCATTGTCTGTAAGATGTCCAAATTGTTTATTATTATTTATTATACCACTGTTGGATATAGACATCTCCTTAAAACAAAGGTTTTGATATGTAACCACGGTGATAGTAATTATTAGTGATTATTTTCTTGGAATATTGCCAATAACAGGTAATAGAGCTTCTGCCTAACTTATAAGCAAAAATTGCAATACTATTTTACTACTAATAAGTCCAATTAAAAGATAATAAAATTAAAATTACCATCGTTAATTTTAATTATTACATTTATATATTTAATAGCAAAATATGCGTAAAAGTAGAACTTTAATGAAATTATACGCGTGGGTCAAATTGATTAATTATTCATATGAGCCGTAGGCGCTTTCAACATTTTTGATTGGAACAATTATCTTGTGGCGCGTGTCACACGACTGTTTTGTAAGTAAAATGAGATGCAATACAATTACGATATATATGAAATTAATGGTTATTTTAAATTTAGGTACACCTCAGACTAACCCAAATCAAATTTTGCTATATCCCTACAAAGGTCGTCGGGAAGAGATCGCCGTGAGCGATAAGGCCGGCTTTTATAGTATCAAATGTAGATTTCCATCCGTCTTTGCAAATTTTATTATTTTAGTAGGTGTGCAATAAATTTATATAAATAAATAAATAAGAAAATGTATATCCATCTGTTTCCTTGTATAATATAAACGTGTCTTATATACAAGCAATTAAAAGCTTTACACTTTATTTTTGAAAAATCTCGTTTTTAAATTCCTTTCGAAGTGTATACAAAATTAATAAGAATCGGTTTAGTAAGTTACATAAAAGAGTTAAAAATCAGCAAACTCCATTAGGTTAACATCTATCCAAATAAATCAAATTGGTTTGTCTGTTTGTAATATTAAAATGACCGCCTTTTACCAAAGTCATATGAAATTATTTTCGTGCAAAAAGTATTTCTTTGCATTTTTGTCTCTCTGTTTCTACCGGCTAATTCTTGAACGGCTAGATATATTTTGACGAGACATTAATTCGTAGATACCTAATTATAGAAGGAGTAAATGAGGCTAATTTTTAAGACTAAATTTACCTCGCGGCGTTACCCGCAGGTAGTTCCACAGGGTTCTGCTAGTCAAACTATAAATATCTTCACCAGTACTGTAATGGGCCATCACTGAGTCTCTTGTTACTCGCTAATACGTAGAAACAAGCCACAATCGTGAGCCAATTAAGGGTGATCACTTCATCACGTAGGACGCGCGCAATTATTATGTGTTTAAACAAATCAAATGGTCAATTTTGTAATACTGATTTATAATTTCAAAGTGGCAGTGGGCTGGCCACATTTGCCGAAGAACCGATAACCGTTGGGGTAAACGAGTTCTTGAGTGGAGACCGCGTCTCGGCAAACGTAGTGTAGGACGTCCACAAGCCAGGTGGAGCGATGATTTGCGCAAGACGGCTGGCAGGAGCTGGATGCGAGAAGCCATAGATCGAATGTAGGACGTCCACAAGCCAGGTCGAGCGATGATTTGCGCAAGACGGCTGGCAGGAGCTGGATGCGAGAAGCCATAGATCGAACTAAGTGGCGTGAAATTGGAGAGGCCTATGTCCAGCAGTGGACTGCGATGGGCTGATGATAATGATGATGTTCTTTCTTATAACTTTAACATTTCAAAACATGATTTAATAAGTTTTTAATTATATATATGTATATGAATGTCTGCTCAGGGCATTAGCTGCATAAGTAATTATAAAATAGAATAAGGTACGTAACTCCTTCTGTGTCTTTTACATTATAATATTAGGTTCGAAAAACCTATTTTTGGAGTATCCTTACTTCCATACTAATATCGTAAATCAATAAGTAACTGTATCCTGTATCTGTAAGTCGGTCTGTCTGTTATGCTTTCACAGCTGAACCGCTGCATCTATTTAAATGAAGCTTGGTATGAAGACACTTTGATTCTTGAGGAAAGGAATAGGCCGACAAACACGCGGGAGGAGTTGCTGGCTAAAGCTAGTAATATCTAAAAAGCTCTTTTTGTAAAAATGGCGAAAACAATATTTTTTTATAATATACATAAGTGAAATTGATATATACATATAGCCAACAGTAGATAAAGGATCTTAAAGACTACGTCATACTAGGTATCAAAATTACTTTTACGATGATGACAGTTATTTTACTAACCGACTTAAAAAAAGGAGGAGGATTCTCAATTGAACCGTATAATAACTTTTTTTAGTTTAATAAATCGGAAAACAGAAAAAACTAGTAGTAAAAAACATTTATCCATTTATTACTCACAATTAAAGATTTGAGTAGCTTTAGTCATGGCGCAGTTTTACTGACAGCCTTATAACGAATTGTGAAATAGTTTTATTATTATTATGTTGCTTGAAATCAATAAAATAAACACAGCTTATATTATTCGAATTATTGGAATCGCACCCGTTCTGCTGACGCCAATTGTTTACTGTAAATCACATTTAATACTTCACAGTTTACAAGTACACACAAAACCGTAATGGAGTATTCCATTTAAATAAATATTAAGTGTTTTAGATCGTAAAAGTCGATACACATCTTTAACAGAGCGTTTTGTCAAACATCTTACTTCAATAGCTTCAATAAAATTTTATACGTATTGAAACTATTGCACTTATAACGAAATACTGGCCTAGACAATATTTTATCAATGCTAACATCCCAAGTAATAAAAATTACAACTAATTACAATTGCTATTTGAAATCAAACATGTTATTGCTTCCGACAATGCTTTTAATTAATCAAATAAGTCACCATTGAAGTTACCTTGGTTTTACAAATAAAGTAGAGAGTTGATCGTATCATATGTTGATTAACCTTAATGTAATTGCGGTTTAAAAGTATTTTAAATCATATTTCTGATGTTTTCCATACCTCGATCAGGGCTAGTAAATTTTTGTCGAAACTTTAGTTTTGTATGTGCGTATTAAAATTGAATTATAAAAGGCTTACTCTATAATTTATAGCTATTAAATGTATTTAGCACTAGTTTTTTTCATAACTGCAATTGAAGTGCAATTAATCATTGGCAAAACAAATTACATATTTATTTTATTTCAAAATATGTATTAGAAAAATTTAAATGGTAGTCTTGCTTACAAGTCACAATGATGTTAGAGATGGTAGGTATGTAAAAGCAAATATAGTATTAAGTAATCCTTGTAGAAACAATTGTGACATGCCAAAAATATTATACAGTACTGGGCAATAAATAACGCAAATCGATCTCTAGAAAGAGACATTCGGCTAATTTCGGCTTTGTAGAGCGTTGTCTCTTTCGCACAAATTACTAACAGTCTGTAACTCCACCGCATTTGTCGAGCGACTGACAAAACGTAACACATGTAGTGTGCGAGAGGGTACAATTCCCGCAAAGCCGAAATTAGTCGAATGTCTCTTTTTAGAGGTTGATGTGCTTTATTTCTTGCCCAGTGCTGTACTTCAAGGCTGATTAGCTTATTTTACCACAAAAATTTTGAGGTATCTAAAAATTTTGTGGTAAGATATGCTGACCAGCTTGAAGGAACAAATAACAAAAGATGACCGACAAATTAAAAAAAAAACTCTGATAGTGCTCTACACCTCCTTTGCTCTATGAAATACGTATGAATCCGAACGGTAACAATACTATTCGGATATCTACATCAAATAGGTACAAACTCGACGAGACCCTTCATGAACAACGTATTAACGTAACGTAACTTTCACAGTGGGAGAGACACGCTTCGGCACGAATGGGCTCGATCGGAGTGATACCACAACCTCACAGAAAACCGGTGTAAAACAACGCTTGCGCTATGTTTCACTGAGTGTGTGAGGATATCAGAGCTCCATACCTCAACCCCTCCCCCATCCCCCTCCTCATTCCGCAAAGGCTGGCAACGCACTTGTCATACCTCTGGTGTTGGTAATCGCTTACCGTTAGGCCATAAGTTTGCTCGCTATTCCGTAAAAAAATGAACAAACGAAACAACCTTTGAAATCACTATCAGACGCCTCGTAAATGCCTTCAAACGTACTTTCAAAATGTTCCGGACACTTTGTTACACTTTTTTTTTTTTTAGACCCAAAGGCCCGTATTATCGTCTTTAAACTGAGTGATATATATCGTAAAATGATCAGTATTTCCGTATCTAATAATGGTTATATAAGTAGTTGTGCGATCTACCTCACAATTATAAACTAAACTGTCATTCTTCAGAATTCAAATCAAGAAGTAAATCTTGTACAAAATTTACTTCTTGATAGTTCTGCTAGATTATTGTTTTGTGCCATACATTATTTAATAAGAACAAACTTATGGCCTTTGGCTTCGCAAATTTCAACGTAGTACTTAATGACATTTTTATACCGTTTAACCATATGTAAATTTTGCTTTATTCTTGAAGGTTACTTGAGTAATTAACGCGCGAAAATATAGCTAAATCACAAACATAATATTACATGTCATTCAAAAAATAAAATAGTATTTTAGAATATTTTCACCTTAAAATCTATAAAATGAATCCAAATGCCGTTCCTATGAACCAGAAGTATTTAATATCCCATTTTACTATTACTATGTTAGTCTTGTAACAGTCTTAAAAGGGCTATCAGATAACCTGAATAGATCTAATTCTTAAGAAAGTCATCATATAAGTTTTCAAAGCAATAGACGATATTATACTTAAAAAAACAAGTACTAAAAGAAAAGTAGGTACTTTAAAAAAGTTTCTAACTTGATAATTTAAGGCAATAAGGAGTCCACACTATATTTTTTCACTTATAAAAACCTTTAACATATAATATTTTATTCTATTAAACTTCCATTATATTATTTTATTTATGTTCTGATGAAGTCCAATATGTTAAAACTAAACGTGCTGCATCGGAAAAAACCTGTTTTTTTCCTTGTATAATATCAAAAGGATTCCTTTCTCCGAAGAACATACGGTATAACAATAAACTCACATATCTCCCACACAGTTGGCAACTAATTGAGCCCAAAGCCACACTATTAACCGAGCCGATAATTCCGCGGGCCCACGGTGCGCCAGACTTTGAAAAATTACGGCCATAACTTAACGCGGTCACTTACAGACTTCCCTATTGAGATATCAATACTAGATGACGTCGTACGACGTACGCCTCTCGCGTAAACACAACCCCTACTAACGTTCGTATCGAACACGATTTCGCAATTGTTAAAGAAAACTATTTTAAAAAGGAAAAAAGTCCTTTGTCTATGTCTAGCAGTGGAGTATCAAGACTGATGATTATGCGTATTTCTATGTGCATTCAGTGTTATTTGAAGTCTGATAACTTTCGAAAACTAAGCGTTACTAATACCAATCGACATCGTGTGCTTAACGGTTAATCGACAATTGTATTTTTTTTACTTTGATATTTGCAACAAGAATTAGAAGCTTTTAAATCAGGTTTAAAATCATTTTACAATACATGTATTTTTTTTGCACTCTAACTTTAACATCAAACATTAAAATATTTTATGCGGCAATCGAAAGAAGCACATTTGGATTGGTAATCCAAAACTTGAATAATAATATAATCTAAGATTTTTTATGCTAACTCACGATAACAATATGGATAAAAAATCATTCAAAATTTTGAAAAAAAAAGAATGAAAACCCATTTAATTGGCTACTCATGAGTCAAGCGTAACTTTTGTATGTCTTGTTAATTGACGTTAATGGATACAATCATGGCCAATGCAATTTTAGAAGGCCAATTATGTTCCATTTTGTTTACACGACTTGATTGGAATACCCTACATTTGAATTACACTTTCTGTTGCTTTATATATTACGTAAATACCATATTAATCAACGAGACCACGCATTCACGCACCTCCATATCTTGCAACTATTAATTATTCAAGAGCAACCTAGAACAAAAAATGATATTTTATTGCGCAATATTTAATAATAACTACCTACTTCTATGGATCGATATTAAGCCATAAGTTATTGCGACTTTGTTTCTGATTCGTTCCCAAAGTAACAAATAAATATCGAATGAAAAATAATACTATGTTAAACAACTTCATTTCACGGATCCTGAGCACTAATTCAGCTTTCTATAACTTTATCAAGTAATAGTCACATTAAATCGAGTGTTAAAACTCGATCGTAAAACATTAGAGGTATCGTAGTGAAGCTTCTCAGAGAATAAATATTGTAAGGGGGTGATTTATTGAGTCAGGGCGAGGCTTGCAAGCCGATCGGCCAGCCGATGTTACTATCGGGATGGCTTGAAATATGCCTGCAAAGGGCTATTGTTGTGATGTGAGAAACGGTGTATAACAAGCGCCGCTTTTGATCGATGGGCCGGCGGATACAACCGTCTATGTTTTATAGCACGAAAATACGCGAAATCTGTGGCTAATTTTGTAAATTTGCTCAAGATGCATGGCTCTAGATGCCGCTTTCAGTAGTAGTGTAAAGAAAATAAAATAAAAAATAGTATCTAATTGTAACTGGGTACCTTTTAAACTGTAATTTATTTTTTCTAGTCCTTGCCTGCGGCTCTACCCGTGTGTATGTCTGTTATCCTCCGTGGTTCAATACATCTCGATACTGACATTCATCCAAATCATCATCATTATTATCATCATCATCAGCCTATCGCAATCCACTGCTGGCCTCTCCAATTTCATGCCACTTGGTTCGACCCTCGGAATCTCGCATGCAGCGGTTCAGCGATTTAGCCGCAGAAGCAAAATAGACAGACAGACAGAGCTACTTTCCAATTTATAATATGAGTATGAATAAAATTATGACTTGGTATGGTTCAAGATAATATAGGTAATTTGATTGAATAAAAATTTTGATTACATACCTATATTTGTTTTGTAACGTCATATAGTTTTGGGAATAAAGGTTTTAGTCAATATTTTCTTATTGAAAGGTTAATAACACACTCCAAAGATATGTCTTCTTGACATTAAAATAAGTGTATTACTCAAAATAAGTGTGTTAAGTGTAATTAATTATAAATGCGAAAGTAACACTGTCTGTTCATCTGTCTGACTGTTTGTTATTAGACTTTCGAGACTAAGCCGCTGCACTAAATTCATTAAAATTTGGCATAGTTTGAGTCTTGAGAGACATAGGCGGTATTTAATAGGGGTATTATAACACGCCGTATTTTTAATCCGTCACCACACGGACTTCGATGAAATCCGTAGGTTAGGTTACATTTACTATAATAATTATCAACTTCATCATCATCATCAGCCCATCGCAGTTTACAGCTGGACAGGGTCCTCTCTAGTTTCACGCCACTTAGTTCGATTAAGCGCAACTAGATTCTAATATATATTAATCAAGTACTAATAAGATTACATCTGCATTAAATGCGTTATAGTATGGCTATTTTGTGCTGGCTCAGTAAATTTAACGCCGTTCAGCAGCCGGAGTTGGCATCTAGATAATAATCAGTGTGAACAAAGTCATTAAGCTCAGCCTACTATGACACAGACCTATTTATAATAATCTACGGTAGATTCTGGTTAAGGCTTCCGCACACTTGCAACTTTCTGTAGTTTATTATTGCAGCACAATACTACGTATATTGCCTTCTGCAGAAGGAAGAAAACAAATTAATTTGTGTTCTCATTAAATTCCCATGTAGCTATCTTCAGCGAGTAGTAAAACATACTTTAATACAATATTGTGAAGGTAATCTGAGCTACGTTGTAAATAATTATTCCTGCATCGCACAATGAAAGTTCTGTCGCGTATCGCTCAATAGCTGTTGATTTTGTTATAGCGACAGCGGGATATGGTGTCGACAGGTATAAATCAAGTTTTTAAGTTAATTACATATAAAAGGTGGATGTGATACGAACGCCGGTTCTGGCGTTGCTAAGAACTTGTAAGTACTACAATTCCAGTTTTAAAATATTGGAACGTATATTTTTGTTGAAAGAGGTTCAGAGAGAATCTACATATGTGCATTCAAACTCTTAAAAGTATAAGAATGTATAAAGTGGTATATTTACAAATATACTTAGAAGATACAATTTCAGGAATTTTTCAATGTCCGAATGCCAAGATCCAAAGGTACCTTTGGATATTGGCATTCGGTCTATAGTCAGCAGTCAGCAGTCGGCATATAGTCTGCTACCGACCTGCAACTCCATAAGCAAAAATCTCGCATCGCCAGTTTGCGGTTTAAAAAGTCGCCGTACTTATGAAAGCCTTAGATAATAAATCTAAATTAATTTCAAAGGCGAGTGGGTGACAGTCCGGCTGACCTAAACAATCAGTAAGCACAAAGGGCGGTGGCGCGGCCCTTAAGCACTTAGCTCTTGTTAACAGCGGTACATGTTATAAGCAAGTTACATTAGCCGTATCCTATAATAACTATGAATTTACTTTTTAGAAATAAAGTAGATAAGTTTAGTAAGAAGTTTCGAGCCGTTTATTTAAAATTATGTCTAAGCATTTCTAAAACAAAACAAGACCCTTTTACATGTCTCAATAACGTACCTTACCTTAACAAACCTTAAATTTTATACAACTATATAAAAATTTAAAAAATCTTTCACTTAAAAAAAAAACTTTCAAATCCAAATAAGATGAATTTTAAACAAAATTCGATCATTTTTTTATAATCGCTACTTATTAAATACGTTCAGGATTAGCGGATGCATATAACCAGAGACATTCATTCATAATTCCTATTATATTGCACAACTAACTATTAAGTAGTCGCTTTATTTTATAAATTGAACCGAATTTTATACGGTGGTGGCTATAAATCCGTTGTGCTCACAAGCTCAGTTGCATTGTTCGCGGGATTGCGTCATTTGTCACGTTTCTGCGCTGATGCTCTTGCGCAACCTACTCATGTTACTTCGTGCTCTCCTCTCACAAATACTGTTCCTTTAATAATGAGCCCAGCTTAAGTGAATAACAAATTTAATACCGTAGAGCTTTACTTTATATTCCTTCTATACTTAGAACGTTGTATTGAAGAAAACAATTTCCAAAGCTTTAAAAAGAAATAAAGATTAATTGATTTTTTTATTAAAAAAACATCCTAGTGTGAGTCGGACTCGCGCACCAAGGATTCCGTGCAAACCTGTATTTTCGCCAGTTTTCCTTTAGCTCTGCTATAAGACGTTGCTTCGTACAAAAATTCAAGATTCTGAGTTAACGGGAAGTACTCTGTAGGCTTTGATTCCCCTGCGAGTCTCGAAAATATGCAGCATAAACGGCTGTAACTTTTGATTGCGTTGGCTTAGAAGTTTGATTTTTTTACAGCTCCAAGGGACAGTAGACGTATTTGCTATGAATTTTAGCTTGATACCTCCACTCGTTCCTGAGAAAAAGGGTCTTGAGAGACGGACAGCAAAGTGATCCTAAAAGGATTCCCGATTTTTCCTTTTGAGGTACAGAACTCTAAAAAACGTCAAGAAATTATTTCATTTTAATTAATAAATAGCTTGCTACGTAAAAACATTAAACAAGTAATAACCGATCTATCATATAGAGAATCAGCACAGCTTTTTTATTGTAGCCACACTAACTGATCGAAAGAAACCTCACGTTGTTGAAAGAACATTTGTACAAGTAATTTCATGCTTATTTATAAACACCTATGCCATGTATCTGTGATACGGTGAACGACAACAAATTGTCAACATGTCGGCCGCCTACGTCATGTCGTCGAGATTTATGCGTTCGGTCTGCGCGGACGCACAAATTGGCGGGAAACTGAGAACACGGACGGATACGTTGATTTCCAACATTCCATTAACTTAGTTATGCATAACAAGCACCATATTATGTAGACTATGAAAAAAACTAACTAGACTGCAAAGAAACCTTGAAAATTATCTTTTAAGGATCTCAGCATTAACTAGGATCTACCAACGACATTTTATAGTAGTCAGTAGAGATTTGTAGCATTATAATAAACTTAAAACTTGTAAAAACTTACGATGCTTAGAGGGAAACATAGATCATTATTCTTACTTCATGTACTTTGCATGACACTCAAATTTACTTATTATTTATATATTATTATGAATCTACTGACGTATGTTTTTGTCTGACAGATAAAAGCTTAATCAACATATTTAACTGTTATTTTAAAGTATGAACTTATATCACTAACAAAATCTTGTAAGCATGTCATTCAAAATTGCTTTGGTGTCACTCCTTGACACTAATCTGTTATTTTTGAAACCTCAATATTTTAAATTAAAATTAACTTGTATTTTACGAACATAAAATTAATGGCTTCTAATGTACATAATTTACTTCTGTATCTACGATATCTAGACGTGCAGTCGTAAAGCTTTTAACATAAATAAAATGTTTGCAAAAGCATGTAATAAATCAGCATTAGTTCAGTGAGGTCAAGTTCAAATTATGCAGAACGTGTGTAAACAGCGTAAGATAATGGTTTATCCGTTCGCCCCTTTGATTTTTACCCTTCACAAAGGATATCTTTTCCCTCTAAATGCGAATGCAAAACCGATTTGTCGCCGTCCTACATATATCTAAACTTGATGTACTTTCGTGGGCAAAAGTACTAAATATATTTTAGCTTTAACTTCTAAAGCTTATAAGCTCATGTAACCAGTTTCGCCCAATAGACTAATCATTTCACATTAGAAATAATTTGACATTTACTACTTCTATTACGATCTTTTATGAGATACAAAACTCGAAGTATTTATTGTGAAAACCGGTAATAAACAGCAGTAATGGATAAAAGTAGCGCAGGTGCACTTGTAGTAGAAGAATCGTGTGTCACAGATTTGTGTGTAGCACTTCTTTCGGGATGATGATAACCTACTAGTCCAAGTGATAAAGTTTATAAAGACATTAATAAAAAGTAGAATATTGTGGGGCTTAGCAAACATGAGGTTAAAAATAAGGTTAGTAATTGGCTTCAAGAGCTTGATTATGAAAAGACAAAGGACCTAGTCAAATATATATCATAAACACACACACATGCATACACACAAAAGCGCGCAGGCTCTCGCACAAACCTACACCAAACACTAAGTCTCTTATGATATATAAATGAATTTATCAAATTGAAAGTGGCATGACCTCCAAACTTCAAATTTAAATATATTAGAGCAAAAATTAAATTTACGACTGAATCCTGTTTCCTAGTCCTGGTTCTAATCCCCAAATTCAGGCTCTGTCTAACTTGGGGATTAGAACCAGTACCTTATTATACACATTCAAACTGTCGAGTGTCTCTATTGCATTGTATGATTTTAAATGTAATGACTTGGCAAGACAGATATGGTTTTGAGACAATGACGTCTTGGTTAGTAAATGTTTGGTGGTCTTTGTCTATTGCACTTGTCTGTACGAGAGGTTCTTCAATTTTAGGGGAAGCGCTATATTATTTATTTATAACTATATGTACTTTCGTACATCGACGGACATAATGCCCAGGGTATTGTCTAACGGAGTGGACATCCTGATTTCAAGAATTATTATGTCCTGTTGGCCTAGTAATATAACGTTTTGTTCCCTTCTGTACTTTTGCAAGTCCAGAGCTGAGTCCAACTATGTGACATTTCCATGCATCTACTATCTAAAGGTTGCAAACACAAACGCTAACTGAACTCCCGCGAAAGGTTACATTAGCTGCAAATTCAATACTATGTGTACACTTTGCCTTACCCACAGTCATTACAAGCCGTTTGTTTAAATGTTCTTCATTTTGTCTACAATCGGAGATGTATGATGTTGATAACGTACATGTATGTTTGTAATTCGTTAACAAACATTACGTTGTTAACTAACTTTATTGGTGAATCGTTTATTTTGATAAAACGAGGATGTCTGAAGATGATAACAAACTTTATTATGAGGAATCAAATGATGGTTATTCTGTAACTTCGAATGTGTAGAGACAAGGGTGAAAAGAGTCGTAACAAAACAAAATTAAGCAGGTATTTAATAACCACTATCAGGTATTATTACTTTGAAAGAAAGGGATTTAATGGTACTGAAGCCCAGTATTTTTTTATATTTTAAAGGTTAAGTAATTTAAAGGAAACATATCTTCTTACATCTACTATACCTGCCACAAGTGAAATTTCCTGTTTTACTAATCATATCTCCTTAGTGCACTATATGATCATATAGTGCACGAAGGAGATACGACAGATTACTTCCAAGCCTCTTCGTGGATTTTAACTATGCTCAGTGGCATTTAGTCAGGCAGGCTTAGTATGTAGCTTTTTATTTTTAACATTTAATTCTTTCTTTTTAATTCACTTAAACATTATTATTTTTTGTGCAAAACAAATTTTAATATACATTCGATACAATAATAATTTAACGTGGTTGACACCTATTAGTGTAATAGAATAAACCCTAAACTTCCTCGGTACATAATGAATACGGCTAAGAAATAGCACTGAATATAAACATTCAACTTTAGTGGTCCTCTTTATTGTTACTAGTAATGGCTAAAGCTTGTAGCAGTGTCGTATAAGCTGAAGCAAATTCTTACAAGTTATATGCAATAGCCTGTTTAAAGGTATTTTAATTATTTTCGTCGCTCATAATTTACTGCCTACTTCGAGTTCAAGGCTCTTATAACTTGAACAACTTACACTTTATAAATTCGAGCGGTATTGATCCTATTTATAATTTGTAGGTATGTAAATAGTTCATAGATATAAATAGATGTACTTAGCTCTTTTTTATTTCAGAGTAAATACTTTTAGACGATTGTTTTGTTATACATAGTTTAGAGAACAATGATGTAGTTAGTAAGTTTTCAGATCATGAGGTCTATAGAAATATGATGATAGAAATCAATCACATACAAAGGTTAGGTAAGACAGACAGACAGATGTCAAACCCAAATTATTCAACGTCTAAATCAATAACGATATCATGAATTTGCATGATCCAATCTGCTAAAATAACTGTACAGTATGGTCTAAATAATTTTGTATTGAGTCCTTTCCTCGATGAACGATGCGACTTTTCAAAATCTGATCTCCATAATATCCATACTCCATATTTACTAAATATTAACTGTCTGTCCGTCTATATGTCTGTTATGCTTTCGTGGCTAAACCAGAAGCTCCTGTTCTCAGTATTTCTTTTTACAATGGGCTGCGCGTTTATTTGACACTATCTAACGTAAACGTCTTTGATATAAATCCAATATTAATAGTTTTTAATGTTTTGTCAACAGTGAACAAGAAGCTACCGTGATGAAAGCCAACCCCTGGCTTTACCATTACTATGCAGTTCAATCCAAGCTGCATTACGGTCTAGCATATGAAGCGGCAACGAGGATGTATGGGCCTCCTCCGCCAGACATCCAAGTTTACCCTCCAACGATGCAGTATCCATCTACACCCCCTGTCTGTATTAATGGGAACCAGCCCGTCATGATGTCTAATCCGGGTATCCAACCACACATTCCTCACGCCCCACCACATTTAGCGCCAATGCATTACGCCTATGAAAGACCAGATACCGGGCCCGTGGACTACTCAGTCTCGCTGCAAGAAAACAGGTAAAATATCCTCTGATTTAATAGTCAATAATTATTACTAATGCAATTTTCAAATTATTCAAAATCTATAAATTTTTAGTTCTGAGTTCACCTAAAATCGTAATGTTCAGGTATAGAGTATGACCTAGAAATTATCTCGCTAATTGCACTCTGACCTCATACCGTCCATCAAAAGTGTCGGGTTTTTTAATGTATATGTAATTAGTTTTATATTTATACAGTTTTCTTGATTGATTGTGACAATCCACCTTATTTAAACCAAAAGAAATCCCACATGTGTAACTTTAGATTCCTATTCCAGATACCACAATATACGACTAGAGGATACCAGGATCCAGCCTAATGCTAAACGGAAAGGAAAAAATGTAGATGAAAAATCAAATACAGTTTCAAATATGTCTCCTCGCTGCACACCTTCAACAGTTACATCTGGCGGAGAAACACTTGTAGCAGTTTCAGCAGGATCAATTGCAAGTAGGCGACCAGGATCGAAAAATTTCAATATCACAGAAACAGAGATGGTTGATCAATGGAACCCAAGTCCCACGTGGTCAGAATCAGCTTTACAAAAGGTGCCAGACGTTTGCCACCAGGACTTAAGTCCTTACGTGACGACAACACCTCCCACCCCCTCTGGAACACCCACAGCTTATACACATAATAATTATAGTCATACGTTCGTATTTGACTGGTCTCCAGAACAATATGTTCCTCATACTAATAATAGATGTAACACTATAACGACAGAAAGTTCCTATCAACAGACGTGGAATAGGAGTCAAAGGACAACGTTCGCAAATATTGCGGATAATACCGTAGATGAAAACTCCAATCCTAATAGAATAAGTTTGCCAATGAGGGTCAGTATTCCACCGCCAGCGTATAATGCATCTAGGGAGGATACGCTTAGAAGGCAAATTGGTAAGTATCTACATACATTTGAATTCAATGAATAGAATTTTCAGTTATCGTATCTACTTTTCGAACCAATATTTCGTATCTTAAGATAGTTGGAATCTGTTTCGGAGTGCACAGATTGTAGATACATAAATAAAGCAAGATAAATGCGCAACAGCAATGCCTCTACACTACCAACACTAGATAAATTGCCAACATATACTAACATTGACTTTTCTTTATTGTTTTAGATCATCCACATCCAGATTCACCGGATGCCAAAAAGCCTGCATTACAACCGTAGTAATAATTGCATATAATTTCTTTAAATAGATAAATAACTTGTTACCCTGTAATAATAAATTTTATTAATATTAGTAAAAGCTCTGGAACTCTCCTGTGATCTATGCGTTGTTAAGATTTTATTGTAAAATGATAAAATGTTTGTATATATTGTCAACTATCGAGAATTTGTACAAAATATTATAATAAGTGTTCAGATAATATAGGTATGTATTAAATGGCATTATACCATTCACACACAATGTGATTTGTTTTTGTGTACGAAATGTATTTTTTTTTGTAAATATTAAAGTAAGTAAAATAGTAGGTACTCTAATACCGTCCAACTGTTTCCTTTTTCAGGTATTCCCAGATTTTATTTAAATATCATTTAAATAAAAAGCTGCAGCTCCCCCTTGTATAAAACAATAGGCTTTCTGGTTTGACTCGGTCAAATTTCTCCTTCAAATACATCTCACCTGTTTAAATTAAGCTAAAAATAAAAAATGCTTGTTTGTTTTGTTCTTAGAACACATTTCGAGGATATTTTTTTTCGAAAGCAAATACAGTGACGTGGGTGCCAGAATGAAAGTATTTTAATTAGTTTGTAAAAGCTAGATTTTTCGATGACCAACCATTAAGTGTAAATCCGTCCAGTATTGGAACTCGTAGAATTAGGTATATTGTACAAAATAGTCTGTAAATTATGAAACAGGAAGAATTATTGTAACAGGAGACATATCTAGTTTTTAATTTATGATCACTTTTTTGTTGATTGCGTTTTGTGAAGTAAAGATTATTAAGACCTTGAGTATTTTGTTTTCTTTACTCGGTAAATGTGTTTAAAAATAAAAAAAAAAGTTTATTAGAACAGTTTTTATTTATTAAAAATAATGACATTGTCAAAAACGATAATTACTTCTTATCAATACTTATTATACAATACTGGTTACTCGGGTCTGAGCCGCATGTTCCGCAAAAGACATAAATCTCGAGCAGTATCTTTTCTTCCATATGGAGTGGCTAGATCATACAATCTAAGTATTAATCCTATATTAAAACCGCCTGGAAGACATTTAATCAATGTTGGAACAAGTTCACTAGGCATTTTTTGCAAAACTAATTGTGCTCTATCTTGTCCACACTGCACCACATATATGAGAAATTGTAAAATAAAATCTGTTTGAGGAGTTACATCGCCATTTTTACCGGCTAATTGCGAAAACGAAGCAAACAGAGTGTCTAATGCAGACAATAGGGGCTCCTTTAAAGTGATTCCAGAAATACTCTTTCCTTGGGAGTAGTACATGGTGCTATCACTAGAGTTATCATTCAGCCGTCTCATTTTGTTACTTGAACCATGCTGATCTAAATCCTCGGCCTCATCGTGACGGCGCTTTCTGGTTGGTGATGTTTTATTTGAATTACTATGTTCGAGGGCGGCGTAAATGGAATAAACTACAAGTTTGGCCAATATTGCAGATTGAGGCTCTACTAAATCTTCACTTAGCTTTGCATTATATAAATATTGAGGTAGAACATGTAGAATCAAAGCTTCAGTACATTTCTCAATATCTAAATGAAACATAGCAATAACAATGTCCACTGATCTATCTAAATCATCTTGGTAGCGAAACTTCAATGTTTCCTTCACTAAGTTTGTGACAAACCAGATCGGTCCAGTTGTCTTCAAAAGACTTTCTATTATGTGGGTAGCATCAATATGTAGGTATCCCCTAGTTTTAATATCTTCCCACACAGATTGAAGTTGTTCTAAAATAGGCCGTCTTGAAATAATGGTATGTGAAAGTGTCAATGCTTTGGCTTTTGATAGAGGAAGAGGGTGAATATCATACTGCATTTTTCTTATAATTTGAGCCATGAGAACACTTTTTTCTTGGAAATTATCTAACTGTTTTACCTCAACCTCACTAGGTGGCACTAAGAACTGTTGTATCATATTAATAGGCTTCAAAACTGCATCTTGGTGAACGACATTAACATATGAACACAACCACACAGCAGCACATACTGCTAGAGATGGCATTTTTTGTCTTAAGGAGTCTAACATAGACTTAACTTCTGCTGAAGAAAGTGAACCTTTTTCCCAAGCAAAAAGAATTTCTTTAACTACTCCACTTACATTCATACAAAGATCATGAGGTTTAATATTTGTATTTTTAAAATCAAAGTCAGGTGCATTTAAATGATGAATGAATACATCTACAAGTTGAGAATCACACTTTAGAAGTATTTGGTCAGGAGATTTGTGAACTCCTTGGTACACCATACACTCCCTTACCCATTTTTCAAAAAATGAATCTCCATTTTCGTCAAGAACAGCATCTGCTCCATAATCTTGTACTATTGAGCAAAGAATGAGAAATGATATATCAAAAATATTTACTTTGGATTGGGAAGCTCCTTTCTCACTAGCAGCTAATAATGCAAACTCATTAAACTTAATCAACCTTGAGACAATTAGCTTTATCTTTCCTTCAACTATAGCAACTGCTAGGATTGTGTCCAATGTAGCACCGCCTACTATTTGGCAAAGCATAGCATATAAAGAGTCATGTGTTTTATGAAACTCGCCACCCATTGTTTTTAGGATACCAGCTAAGGTTGGTTCAGCTCTAGTGATGAATGAAGGTACAGAGCCTTGAAGCCCAGTTGGTTCCAGTTTTAGTAATTTTACATCCTTGTTTTCTCTCTTTTGTCTGAAGTATGCCATATGGTTTTCTGATACAACATTTAGTTTCATTAACGGTTCTAATAAGGATATGACACTATTACATGAGTTCTTAGTGTCAACAATATCCAGCAATGGGGTGGCCTGCAATAACTTTTCAAATGCCTCAACAACCTCAATAGAGTACTCATTGTCCTTATTTGTATTCCCACATGTGTTATGTAAATAGTGAATCACTTGTGGTATCTTTAAAAATGTAAATGCCGCCCACAAAGATTGCTTTAATGAATCTTTACTGGAATCATTCAACGAAATGAAACAAGCTCTTATGAGTTCACAATAGAGTCTTGATAGAGAGTATCCCTTGATTCTTTGAACCATTAGAAGTTGATTGGATAGTGTCTGTAAATCAGCACTTGGGTTTGCAAGTACATCAATAGCTATCAAAGCTTGTAAACAGTGAGTGATCAGTTCTGGTTTTGTATTCAGTGGTGCTATTTTGTCAATATCCATATTACAAATTTTCTGTAGAGTCTCATGTATAGTGACTGGCGCTTTGAATTGTGTGTTCATCATCATGAATGCAGTAATCTCTTGGCATTTCTTTGTAACTTCATTATACTCATTTGGGTCATTCTGTTTAGCAAGGTAGAACATCGCTAGCAAAAAGTCAGTGTTTACTATAGAGTTTAGTAACAATGTTGACTTTTCTAGTAATTCTTGAGTCTGAATAGGGTTTGATGATGGATATTTACTAAGGGAATAATGATACACTTGCAATAGCCATAATATTATAGACGAAACGGCGAATGCCAACACCTCTTCTTCCATTTTACCCCGACATGTTATACCATCAAGAAAACTTTCCATAAACTCAAGTAGACTGAGAATGCAATGGGGTTTATGAAATGCGTCAAATTTAGCTATCCGTTGTAAAACTGCCGCGTAGGACACCAAGTGTGATGCCAAGGAGTGCTTCAAGTAAGATATTACCAGTTGATTTGCTCCACAGCCGACCATAGCTTGCTGAAGAATACAATCAGCGAGGTTATACAGATCGCCACTGACGCCTCTTGGAAGTATAGTCTTAATATTGATACCCCATTGTATATCTGTCCATCGTTCTCTCCAAGCTTTTAGGATCAATGCCTTCAGAGAGCTTGTTTTACTTGTAACTTTGGAAGCATCCATTGTAACCATAATTTCATACGATTATCCTATATGATACAAATAAATAATTGTAATTTGAATTCAACACTTAACCATTCTTAGAGCAGATAATCGTTTTATTAAGTATTCTATTCACATTTTGTTTAGTTAATATTATTTACAAAGCGAATACTTATAATTCGCAACGTCAACTGTAGGTTTAGCTATTTTGCTTTCTTTGCCTTTCTTCTGAAATTCTTGCAACACTCCCTTGATAATCATATGATTTGCTACTTCACACAAAATTGGAATGGATTGTCCAATCAGCGTAGACGCTATCAGAGATGGCTGCAACACAGAGAACAAAGTAAAATCTTTGTGCGTTTAGTTATTGCAAGATACTAAAGTAACTTTTGTTAATTCTATAGTTAAATTCTTATTTGAATTGTTGTGAATACTTTATTGGTTGATCACATAAAAATTTTAGTGTTATAATATTTATTTTTATCATATATGAGATAGAACAAAAGTAAAAATTTGATTTCAATTTTTTTTATTTATACTGTACTGTAAAAGGACTTGCAACTTTCAAAACGCAGCGTCATAAAAATAATCCTCATGGTATGGTTTGTTTACAAACTTTAGCTATAGACATTAGTACTTAATTATCGAATACAAAATGAGTTTCAGAAGTTATCAAGATAAAATAAACGAAGGAGATACAGTTATTCTGTATCTTAGTAATAACTTGTATGCAATCGAAGTGCAGCGTGAAATAAAGAATAAAAAGGGTGAACTGGTTGACAATGTGTTTCAATCTCCCGTTGGTGCATTAAAAGTCAGGACTCTTATTGGAGTAGACTATGGAAGTCGAGTAAGTCTTGAAATATTACTTCCATTAAGTATCAAACAAATTCTTCAAAATAGGAAATATTGGTTCTAACCTTGCACTGCTCATAAAAACACAAGAAGTTATTTCTTCAGTGTTTGTACTTAATATCTTTATACTAAACATATATTCTTAGGTAGAAAAGGCAATAGGCCTTTCCTGCCTAAGAATACTGGGTTTACATAAAATTTAAAGAAAAAAAATTCAATTTACCGAAATAAAATGCCCCACTAGTTATAACAGAAAATTTAAATTAAAAAAAAAACTAATTAATATTTCTTATTAATTTGTATGAATTAACGCACACTAATATTTATACATTTTCTTACTAGGTTGAGCTATCTAAAGGCTGGGCCCATGTTTTACAGCCTACTCCAGAGCTATGGTCTTTGACTTTACCACATCGTACACAGATTATATATACCCCTGATATTAGTATGATCCTATTGCAACTTGATCTTGTTCCTGGGTCTGTTGTAATTGAAGCAGGTAAGTACTTTTCTTCAAAAGGTAGGTACAATGCAGCCAAGCTAAGATTGCACTTCTCATTTATTACATCACACCTACACTTAAGTATGGTATGCAAACAAGAAATATGCTATTAAAATTCGACTTTAAAAAGTAAATGAATGTTTGTTACAAATTGTTAGCTAAGTCAATTTTCCGTCACGGGGAGGGGAATGCAAACTTAGCTCGGCTGTGTAGTAATCACTGTGTCAACTTTCAGTGTTACTTAATTTTTTTTTTATAATATTGTGCTAAAAATACAAGTGTTATGGGCCTCCAGTATCCTTACTCACTAGGTATAACACAGCGCAAGCGCTATTTCACACCAGTTTTCTGTGAGGCTGTGGTATCATTCCAGTAGAGCCGACTCATTCACTCCGAAACAAGGCTCTCCCACGTATATGCTCTTATATATTTAAATCTAATAGACTTACGTATATATTTATACATTACCAGTTTTCTCTCCTACATTTTTTTGTGCATGTTGTGTTTGCTTGAAAGTGGTTGTGCATTAAAACGTGTTACGACTAAGCAAACCATAAATAAATAAAAATACACTTTTATTCAACTATTACTGTCAGCATCAATGGCATGTTTGCCTACTATTTTCTTCATAATTACTTATTTATTTTGCTACTGAATAAATAAAAACACCTGTGGTACTACATACTCTCAAATACACATGCATACACAGTCCCATACCCGCATACGGATATAGAGAGATTCACTTCACACTTTTCATTTTGTTCTTATTTTAAATTTATTAACATTTTTTTAAAATAATTACTAGTTTAGTTGAAATTCCTCTGCCCGTTCGCCGAAATACAGGTATCTACCATCTTTGGCAATGGAGAATATCTCATGCTCTGTATAACTAACTTAAACTATTTTTAAGTTGAACAGATTGTATTTTTTTGTTTTCGTGCATTAAATGTTATTATCGTTATTATTAGGTACTGGAAGTGGTTCATTAACCCATGCTTTAATAAGAAGAGTAAGACCTCATGGCCATGTGCACACATTTGACTTCCATGAGCACAGAGCAAAACTTGCTCAAGAGGAATTTGAAGCACACGGGTTAGCCGACTTTGTCAGTGTAAGTTTTATAATAAGTTTTTCTGATAGTTTTATTTTTATTACATTTAGATGCTGCAGACAGAAAAATGATTCTTTAATTATGCTACTGGCAAAGAAAGGATTAGTAAAAGTCCCCAGAAGCTAATCCTTCTGCCTAATTATACAGTTCTTGTTTATTTAAAAATTTTTTTTTTTGAGTAATTAAATTTCAATATATTGCAATGCTATTGTTTAATTAGTTTTTTTTTGTTTTTATGTTGTACAAAAAAGGAAAATTATACATACACTAATTCATGTACAAAAAAGGAAAATTATATATATACTAATTCATGTATAAAATTAATACCAATGGCATTCTCTACCAGGCTACCGTTGCTCTAATGTTGCATGAGATAGAAGCTTGTATACTTTTTCATTTCTTTTTCAAATTGTGTAAATCTTAAAATCGACATAGAATAAAACTGATATACCTACTTTTAGGCAAAACACCGTGATGTGCTAGCCGACGGTTTTGGTGAAGAATTAAAAAGCTCAGCTGATGCAGTTTTCCTTGATCTGCCAAGTCCATGGATTGGTATTCCCCATGCACTTGCGGCTATCAAAGATCAAGGTAAGAATATTTTTATTATTCTCTAACAAACTCCGTCTATGTTAACATATTATGAAGTAAAGCAAACTTAGTCCGGTCAATTTTTGGATAAGAAGGTCTCTCAACATATTGTGCATTCGCAAGTACGTTAAGCGGATGTAACGTGTAATGTGATGATGTACCGATGTACAATAGCCACATACGGGAAATTGTAACTCTAAAAAGTTCTACAAAGGTTAAATGTAACAAAAGTCTAATGGCAGTCACTCTGCTAAAAGAATCGAAATTCAGAAGTATCGTAGTAGAACAAGAGCAGACATCAACCCAGATAAACCTAGGAAAAATTGGTCAGAGGAAGAAACTCCAGGCGTTACCTATCTATAGCGATTTTCAATTTTCTCATCGGTTTTCCTACATCAGGACGGTAATCAGGTATATAGGTACTAACAGCCGGAAGTCATATAATGCGGCACGAAGTAATTCATTTTACATTGTAAATTATATCTACATGCGAATTATAAATATGGTCAGCCAACATTTTTTTAAATACATCGGTAATGTATTAAAAAGGACGATGACAGACAAAACTCTCTCTTTTATTACTTATTTCGGTGAATTTAGCAGCAATTTATACGATTTGTAATGAAGACTAGTTCAATTTGCATCATCAAATAGTCAAATACTTTGATCATTATTCGCCAAATTAGTTGATGACATCTACGCTCGTAGATGTTGTTCAAAAGTATGTACTACTATCAAAATATCCGTTAAGTATTTTCCCCACCATTTCATAACCATTTTGATTTTCCAATTGAAATAAAGAAAAAAGAAAGAAAATTATAATAATTAAATATTTATTTTGGTAACTAAAATAAGTGATAGAATAAAAAAGATAACATAATTATAACAATTTTGGACAAATATGGACCCAATTCAGCATTGTGTCAGACAAAATGTCTAACGCTAGTTTTCAGTTGGAGGTTCAGGTAAAAACAGTTTGCTTAGAATTGGCATCTATAAAGAATACTAGTTCTTTACTTCCATTATCTAATTTAGTAAAGGCGATAATATATATTCCGTGTAGTATTTAAAGTATTCATGTAGTATTTAGTAAACCACTACCATTAATCTTCTAGAGTTATAGTTCTATTTGTGAGTACACAAGATCAAACAATTTATAAATGGTTTCTCGATAGTCCGATAAGGGATCGTTTGACTCTAGCGAAAAAGGACGGATCCTTATAAATCGGCGAAACAGATTGCGATCAGATTACACCGTGTCGATTATTCAGATCCGTGTGTAAGTTATTCGATTCTATTCATTAATCTGGATAGTACAGATAATGAATTCTATATCTCTACATCGTCTAAATAGATTTGAAAGTGGTTGAACTCCTGGCATTGTACAGGGTTGTCATATTAACTGTCAGATTATGGTAGATATTAAAAAAAACGTTTCAAACATCATTATAGAAGTACTAGCAGTCGTTTTAATAAAAAAAATAATAACTTCTCTAAACTGTCAAGTGTTTAACTATTTACATAATTATGAATCTTAATACGTATTTATTTAACAACCATTGAAACGGCCTAATTTTTTAATTTATTTCACAGTATTGCAAATAATTGTTTTGGAGTTTGGGTGTTTTCTGTATATAATATGTATGTATTTACAAACAATATATATGTATTTATATCAGTTGTTTAGTACCCATAACACAAGGTCTGCTTAAGTTGGGACTAGATGGCGTTGTGTTAGATGTCCGAAATATTTATTATTATATATTTTTTTATATTTATTATATACTATCATAATAGCAATATCTTTTTTTTAATAAAAGCCTTAATTTTGCTTTTTTATTTCATTGCATTAAATTCCATTCAATATTTATAAAATTTTCCTTTTATAGTTCCACTACTATCATATGTTGGACAGCATCAGAGCAATTTTACCTTGAGGAGGCTGCTGCTCTTAAGAGCGAGGTGGTATTACGACCGAACCACTCAATCTATACAAATAAGTAAAATCGGAGTGTCCGTTTGTAATATAAAAATCACCGTTTTTTACTGAATGAATATACAAATTATTTTAATATAAAATAATAAATTATTTTGGTATATGTACACAGTGTATATGTACCAATTTTTTTTTTCAATTTTTGTCTATCTGTCTGTTCTATGTAATCTCTGGAACGGCTCTACCGATTTTGGCGAGACTCACTGGCGGATAACTAATTATATAATATCTTAGGCTACTTTTTTTAGACTAACTTCACCCCGTGGCTTTGCCCGCAGTTACAACAACAAGGCTCGGCTAGTTCACAAATAAAACTTGCTAACCCTAAAGCTTTTACTAATTGGTGATCCGTTATAACATAACTAAGTTAGATACGCATCGCTAAGTGGTCGCGCGACAAACACAATAATGTTACCAAGCTTATCCTTGAATTGCTTTTAATTCAGTCCATTGTCATGTCCGTGGGCCGCTAAAAAGGTTGGTCCCATTCTCAGTACCTCTATTACCAATCACTATTAAATATTTACGTAATGCTACATACCTATGATTACATAGAAATAGGATATACATCTTAATGTATTTGACAAATATAAAAAACATATAATGTAGACTAACCTACTAAGTACTGAAATTTATATGTATATATTTAATATAAAAAGCGTTTGATTAACTATGTTGGTGTCTATAGATAATATACTAAACGTTCCTAAAAAAAAAAGTCGCATAAATTTTGATTTCAAACAGTCTCAAATGTACAGTATATAAGTACATGTATATGTATATATATAGCCCACTTGCACTCGGTGACTAGAAACAATCATCGAAGGTAAGCAACGATGGCGCGGTCAGTACCTGGATGGGTGACCGCTGGTGGCATGTTACCATGAGCGTCTCCGTGATTCGGAGGTCACGTTAAGCAGTCGGTCCCGGTTGTTATCATACGATAACAGTCGTGAAGCTTAGTTGGAGGCCTTCGGGCGGCTTAAAAACATCCAACGGCAAGATTTACGTAGCCACAACGTATTCTTGCCAGTCCCCAACCCGCATTTGGCCAGCGTGGGGACGTATGGCCTTAACCCTCTCCTGAGAGGAAACCCGAGCCCAGCAGTGGGACATCATGGGTTGTTGTTTGTTTGTATATTTACTTATCAAAAATTCTAAATTGAGGGTTGTAAGGACATAATTTAATTCGTAGATAAGTTATAGGTTTTAAATGATGAGATTTTTCTGTGTAGATATTATAATCGTAATCAAATATATGGAAGAATCGATTATATTTATTCGATGAAGTAGTGGATGTGTGTCGTGTACGCTCGTAAGTTTGTTGACGATAAACAGTAAAACTATCTTAAGACCGTTCTCCGCACAAACCAATCTAACTATATTGCACATATTTTGTACACTATTACTATAATTACATCCAATATACTTAAGTAACTTAATCTTCCTTCTCTCAACGTACCACGGGCCTAGTTCCATAAGCGATCGAAAGACTTCCCTATGTCATTATACGCTCGATAGCAGATAATAACGTTAATAGACGTATTTGAAACATGTTACATACATATATAGATATAATTATATATTGCGTACACAAATATATATTAAGCAGGCAAATAAACGTAGTATGCGATTGACGTAAGCGTTGTGTAAGGTAAATTATACTACGATATGTACTGTGAAGATGTTGCTAATAATTGAGCGATTTGCAAGTAATTGATGTTTACGATATTGAGTATCAGTTATTATAATGTTTGAAGTGATTGGCGATTTCGACCTCTTGTTCAGAAAACCAGTAAATGTTACCCAATTTGAGTTGTCTCACGGTAACCTACTTTAAGTCCTTTTGATTAGCTTTATTATGTTTTTTTAAAACTTCATCTTAATAGTCACATACGTGTTGCACTTTGAATTTAATCAACGAGACTAAAATCTCACTCTCTTCTAGAATAACAGAAAAAGACATTTGGATTCAGTAATCATCAGAATTAAAATACAATAAAAGACTAACTAAACTTCTTTGTTTAAAAGTCTTTGGAAAATTTTTATTCATCTTAACCACGATATTCGTTTATATGTACCCATGAACTCCTAAAAAAAGATACTTAAAATTACAATTCATAAAACAGTACCAATCTTATCACCGAAAACATTAAACCACTTAGTATGTAAAACATTAGTAATATTCAGTACCGAGATTTTTAAATGCCACGTTACTTTCCCAGTCCATCGTGCGAGCTTTCAAGTAATCCACAAAAGGCACTAT
Source organism: Hyphantria cunea (assembly GCA_003709505.1). Lineage (NCBI taxonomy): Eukaryota > Metazoa > Arthropoda > Insecta > Lepidoptera > Erebidae > Hyphantria > Hyphantria cunea. The sequence continues at coordinate 768,240 of PKRV01001350.1, forward strand.
TTTTCACTCCTAGATAACGTCTTAGGGCAGACAGCCGAGCTAAAGGCCTGTCTTATTAGACTTTCGTCCGTTCTGTGCGGGACCACCGGGTAGAGGTTTTTGTTATAGACTCTGCCAAGATACGTCACGGTACTCTGTCCGACATTTATTACTGTTTGTAAATGTTTAGATGGCGTCTGAGCTTATGTTAATGTGCTTTCGGTACAAAATGCTTTATGTAAGCACACATGTAACTCATATCTTTAAACGAATGTAACCGACTTCACAAATGGAAGAAGTTCTCAATTCGACTGTATTTTTTGTATGTTTGCTACCTTAAAATTTTCGAATGGGTGAACCGATTTTGATGATTCCTTTTTTTTTAATTTGAAAGCTGGTGCCTCTCGTGTGGTCCCATTTCAATTTGATCTAGTTCCTGAAGTCGGTTTTTTTGTTAAAATTTTGTATTGTTTTACCATGCGTCCTTAAGATATATTAAGAGATTAGTTCGTTTTACATTATTGTTACCCGTTAGAAGGCGGATAAAAATAATTGTACGAGCTTATGTACATTTCTTTGGAACGCCCTACAGTATAAACGGCTTGACTGTTCAAAACCGTCCAGATATTCGGGCTGTAGGTCGTGCGAAAGAACAATGAGGTGTCTTTAAATTCGTCGAGAGTTATGGTAGTGACATAGGCTATATAAATTCAAAATGCCAGCCTAAATTGAAAAAAAGACGTGTTAGGTTTTATTTTACCCTATCAATATGGGTATCAAATGAAATATCGTAAAAAACCAATTCAAAAATATGTATATCACATCATGTTTATATTCCTGCTTTTACATAAACTGACAATCAGTAAACTCGAACTCAAAATGGTACTAGACAATGTCCAAAAATCCTTCGGTTGCAACGACCACGGGATTTGAACGCAACAAATTGAAATAAAAAAATTATTGACACACAAAAATACATTGATAGGTGTATACATTTTTTATTATTTTATATTCTATATGGAATGTGTTATATAAAAAATACAGAAACTGCTTTAAAAACTAGGCTAAAACCTGTATTTTGGAAAAACAGTGTTCCGTCGCCGATTTACAATACTGCAGTAAAATAACATGTAGTGTCGCTGTGTATTTCTATACAAGTTTCAGCATTAGTAAGTTTTATTTTAAAAAACATAAACACACCTTCAAGAGCTTAGTTTTAGTGTATGTGTGAGCAAGTCTTGAAGCACGTGTGTGGGTGTGTATGTGTGTGAGTGTGTGTAAGTATGAGCTAGTTTAGATTAAGTGTAGTGTTGTTTTATGTGACTTGTTTGAGTAGGTCCTCAGTCATATGATAATCGAGCATTTGTACCCAGATTAATTTGAGGAACTTGTCGGTTAACAAAACTTAAAAGTCTGAAAAATTAACTATAATAAAATAATAACCCGAGTGCTTAAGATTAATGAACCGAAAAGAGAAAACACAAGTAAGTAAACACTTTATAGTGTTGCAGGCGGGGACAATCGATACTTTGTTACCAAAAGGCAAGGAAAAATCTATTAAAACTACTTTTGTCACCGCATTTCTAATAATATTTTTTTTAATTTCGAAAACATTCCCATTTTTTGGTAGCTTTTTTATTTATAATCGACAAGGGTCAAACAAACATGTTCAGTTCAGTTAAAACACACTCAAGAAGTCAGTGGAAGTATATTTACTAAATGAATAAAAATTTGTTCAAATAATCCTACTACATAAAAGTGCAGTGCATCTATAATCGCTAATAAAACTTCGGCTGAAAAGCTGATCGATAAATGAACTGAATTTAGATGACAAATAAGGATAATTATGACAAACATAGTCAACAAAGCAAATGAATCATATACCAGTGTAGCTTATTAGATGTGTATAATAATAACGGACATTCATCTACGTATGGTACATAAATTAAGTTCTATTAGTGAACCTGAGAGAGAATACTTGGTACATTCTCATTCATTTGTTACAGCCATTGTTGTTTGAAACTCGAGCTCCATGTATTAATAGGACATATTTGGACAGCGAGTGACGTGTAATAAATAAGTTTTACAAATTGAACAAAACCGAAAGTACGTTAGTTACAGAATTGGGCAAGAAATAATGCACATCCACCTCTAGAAAGAGACATTCGGCTTTGTAGAGCATTGTCTATTTCGCACACTAAATGTGTTACGTTTTGTCAGTCGTTCGACAAACGCGGTGGAGTTATAGATTGTTAGTATTTCGTGCGAAAGAGACAACGCACTACAAAGCTGAAATTAGCCGAATGTCTCTTTCTAGAGCTCGATGTGCATTATTTCTTGCCCAGTGCTGTATGCTATGGAATATTATGTAATATTTTGTAGGTTCAGTTTATATTGCAGTAAATAGCTATGAAGTGCCTTCGAGGGCTTTAAATTAGATACTTCTTCTACCGAGGGGAGATTCTGATTTTAAGTTAATAGCGTAAACTAATAGTCTGATGAGCACGATCATTTTTTCTATGTCTGACTATGGATCTATAGCATAAACATACAAAATAATGAGAGAATACAGAGGAGGTTTTCGTATATTAGGCTAAAACCTCGTTTCTAAAGAGAGACCTATATTGTGCAGAGAACCAGGGAATATTATCTGTCCTTAAAATAACAAGGCTCTTAATATATCATGTGTATATATGTATACCTACCTGTATTATTTACGCATAAAACTCGTATGTCTGTATTAATATGTACAATAAATTCTACTGTATAGATCAACGTCTGTAATGTACTCTACTTGTTACTCTTTATTATATTCGTGTCTCTTCTGATCGCTAAGCGCGCATGACTGTGCCCTTACATATCTCTGCAATCCCCTATGCACTCAATGTTTGCTGGAATAAAACTCAATTTTGAGTTAAGCACGCCTTTGTACATGACATTTCCATGTATCTTTTATATTTATATGCTGAGTGTGTACAATAAAGAATATATAGAAATATAGATACCTATTAAAAGTCTAACTGCCTTAGTAGCGCAGTGTTAGCGTTTCCGACCGCTGTGCTTGAAGTATAATCTGCAAATATTCGTTTTGTAGTTTAAATATTTTCTCATGTAATATTACTCGTTTTGTACCCATAGAACATGCTTTATTTAGTTTAGAACTAGATAGCCCTGTGTATCAAAAAAGACCTTTATGGTGAGGATGCATATATTTCGAATTATATACGTATATTTGTCAGTAATGTGATTGCCAGATCTCAATCACAAAAGAAATCGAATAAAATCTATATTTCATTTCGATTCGCATACATGCGCCATTACGTGTCCTTTAAACAACGTTAAAATTGGCTATTAATTGCACCGTGTGAATACTAACGGCAGTAAAGGCTTAGGCTGTGACCTTATTATCTTCTGATTGAATTATTGTTTCTCGATAGTGATAAATATGTCGATAATTAAAGGTTTACAAGCGTTGTCTAACATTTATCATGACGACAGGTGAAGTCCTTCCGTGTTACAATCACGATATTGCGACTAATGTATGTACTTATTATTTTATATAAACTTAATATTAATTTAACAGTATATAAAGTTTTGCTATCAACATTAGTCAGGTATAAATTTGAAATTGGGAAAAGGTTAAAAGAAAATAATAGTAAAAGAAGGACTTAATTATTAGCACAACGCGTGAGATGCAATGAGTCCGCGGGTGTACACTACCGTAAGAAGCTGCGAAGGGTACAAACACTAAAAGATTTTCTAAAATTTAAAAGTATACATAATTAAAATATTAGTACGAAGTTCGCCGGGTCAGCCAGTATAATTAAAATACACGTAATATTATCTCTTTATTATATCTTATAATCAAACAAAGCTTGGAGTAAGAATATTCATAAATGTGTTGTACTCTCAGCATAATGTCATAACATGTTCATACCGTACAAAAAAGTTTTTCCTATTTTTACTGAATTACATTAAGTAGTGATAGCATTTAAAAAGACCTATTATACTGAGCTTTGCAACACCTGAAGGTTATGTTGTCATTAAGTCCGCATTAGGCAATATGTTTTAATAAATAAACTAGTAAAACTGAAACACCGCTGCTACAGAGCAAGAAGAGAAAGGGAAGAGCTTTATTAGTAGGAGTCTTTAGATATGGTGTAATAAACACACCTAGCTTTTAGCTGTTGGATTTAATTCTGCGGGTTTAATAGTGAAGCAGCGTGTAGTGGAATCGACTGTAAAATACAACAATGTGAGACATTATACTCTCTATGATTACGTGGCTTGTAATATAGTGTTATCACTAATTTACACTATGTTACAAGCCACGTGGCTTATCTGTTACAAATGCGAAAATTTGACTGCACGGTTGGCCTATTGGATTAAGCGGTCGCCACGTCGCTCTCTGCTGCGCCAAGTGTTCTGGGTTCAAAGTCCACATGCGACTACACTTTGTGTGATCTACAAATTGTTGTTGTTGAGTCTGAGTGTTCTTTGTGTACGTTTCATATATGTGTGTAAAGTCTTCCAAACGCGGGAGGTGTCTTTTTTAATAAATTAAAAAAAATGCACACCAGGGTTTATACTTTTCAATATATTTTTTTTATGATTTAAAGGGCTAACGAGCAGACATATCGCCTAATGGTAAGCGATTACCTCCGCCCATGAAAGTTCCTGGATAAGCACAGTTGTTGACTGCCAACCACCTTCTAGATGATGGGGATGAAATTTCTGTCGCGTAGAACAATGGCGGAAAGAGTCAGCAGGAATCAGTCCAAAAAATTCCTCGGAGCACTCACCATGGCAAATGCGGCAGAAGATGCACAGCGAGGAGAGGAGATCCACATATTTACGCAGCGCCAAGGAGTCTAGCCGAATTGAAAGTTCTTGGCAATCGACGATTCGAGTTGCTCTCCGTTGAATGCGGTCCAAAAGGAGGATCTGATATTGGGGTGCTCCCGCCCAAAAATGGGGACAGTATTCCATGTGAGGGCGGACCTGCACCTTACAAAGCAAACGTCGGTGGGCCAGAGTGAAATACTGTCTTGATCTGTTGAGCACACCGAGCTTTTTCGAGGCCAATTTGGCCTTACCCTCCAAATGACCACAAAACTGGAAATATTTCATTAATCATGTAACAGAATAATTTAAATCAACCTACCAAGTCGCGTTTAGCAGACTGTAAATAAATCCTGAAATAAATTTAAATGTATTTACCTTATAAATTATCATAAATCATTCAATCATATAATGATATTCAGCTTATTAAACAAAGAAACCTAATTTAAATCTAAAGCCTGATTAATATTAATGCTGTACATTTATTATCTTGACATTATGCCACATATAATATAATAGTACTGCTCTAGCATTTGAATATTTTGTGTGTTATCGTATTTACGCTTACTTCATCATCAGCTTTTAATATACTTATTGACGAAAGGGAGGTCCTTAGGCAAGAGGTTTTGACTATACCACGATAGCCAGGCGAGTTGGTAGAAGGTTTATCTGAAGTTTTCCTCGTCTGTACAGAAATTTAAATACTAAAACAAAAATTTTATTGTTTTGAGTCTTATAATTATAAGATCATTATCTGACCCGAGCAACTCTTCAATTATCCTAGGCTAACTATCGTATCTTAGAAACTTCAGCAACATGATACGAGAATTATATTTATTATATAATTTACAACAAGAGTCATTTCTGTTCTTCAATAGTTTTTTTAATGAAATGAATTTTAAAATACAATTCAATTAGTTATAATTCAAGGAATTGTATTACCATTTTGGTCTTTCTTTCACGTAGGTATATAATAGTGATTACTACCATATTATATGTGTATCATGTTCCTTTGAATTGACTGGCGTTTACTTGTCCTTGAACTGTCTGATCAATAGTACTCGCTCTCTGCAGCCTGAGTTTAATGTGATCGCCTTAATTACCGTATACACAATAATGAAGTAATAAGTATATGATTATTCTCACTCCAGGCACAAGAATGCAAAAATTGTATTGATCTGTCGTAGTGAGAAGATTTGTCACCTAGCCGCTGCGTTAGCGAGTGTCTAACAAAAGTTATAATAATAAATAACTAGGCCAAACGCCATTCGAGTTGCAGAACACTTGACTAAAACAGTATAAATGTTGCCATCGACACGATACGAAGAAGAAGAATGTTAAGAAGAAAAAGGACTTAGGTACTTGATTATACAAATGTTAAACTACTAATAGTCGATACCGTTGTTAGAATCTACCATAAATGGTTATTTATGTTAGAATCATTACAACATCAAATTATAGGTATAATTCTAGGGTCAAATCAACACATTAACATTTTCTCACGAACTTTATCGTATCAATGATTCATCAAATATCTAAGAACCTGTTTGGAAATATATTTATATTATACGTTGAACAGTCGGTTAATAAACAGGAGTACAAATCTTATCGGGCCACTCGTGATAAATTTATTTACTGACAAGTTTCATTTGCTAAACCACCGTCTCTGATAAGGATCAAGAAATAAACTGTACGCACATTTCATTCAATCATTGATTTACGTAGACATATTACACAGCTATTACAGTATGCGTACGTGGTTCTTACAAATCGTACCTGCTTGTCGTGATTTTATTGTTAATTTATCATCATCATTACACCCTTTTCCTGATTTAACGATTTAATTCCTGATTTTGTAACAGATCAAACTGAGTGACTTGCAGTAAGAGAGATCTATGTCCAGCTCTGGGCTGCGATAAGCTGATAATGATGATAGTGCAACACGTAACATTGCGAAGAGTTTTGATTAAATTTCTTTAATGGCTCTGGGACTCTGAATAATTTTTGCTTGAATAATGGTTTACTACTGTACAACCTATGTACCTATGATATATATATATATATATATTACCTAAGTGTATTTTCTTACAATATATGGTATGTATAATTTGCCTTTATTAAACAAACTGTGCAAGTTCGTTTGCTCTATATTTGGTACAAGAGCTTTATTGAGAGGTACAAATAAATTTACATTGTAATTTTTTTTAAATTTCTTAAAATGCCTAAATCTTAGCATGTGTTTCTGTCAGCCCTAAGCATATGCTACAATCGCTTAACAGAAGGCATAGAAAAAGTTTTAAGCTACTGTGTTCAATACTGATTCTTAAACTAAATTTAGACGAAAAGTGGACTTAGGCACATCATAACAGTTCAATCATTACAGAGGCTATACAAAACCGCTTGCCCTAATTTCACAATAACAATGACATGTATTAACCTATTATAAATTGTATTGCTTCTAAATTGGTTTCGTATTCAGACTGTGCCCTCTGAACTTCAATCAAATTCCGCATAACGCGATACATATCTTATATCCTTGTTACTTCGCTTTCCTACCCGACATGTTGTACAAGAAATAGTAGTGTGACATAACGTGTCCCCTTAGGCGTTGCTCACACAATGCCTTTTGACAACCTCATAAATTCCCCCAAATTATGCAAACTAGATCTCTATGTCAATGAAAACAAGAGTGATATTTAAATAATCAACAATGGTAGAAATGCAGTACCAAATTGGCACGTGCGTTAAAACACCAACTTGTATATGCCGTTGGTGAAATATATTTGGTAATAAATTTTGTTGGTGTGGTTGTGTTAGTGTATGCCAAATGTGTGTTGGCCAATCTTTGGACTACTAAATCAAATGGCAGTCAATTAAGATAAAGCGGGCGCGAACGACAGCTATGGACAATAGGTATATGACTAATACTGCATTTTGTTTGTCTAACTGAATTACAACTGGGCTTGTAGTACGAAAGCTCTATTGATATCAGAGGTGTTGGGTTGTGTTCTTAACTGGATAAACAAAGTTGGTACAAAGTTTTGTGTCTAACAAATATATCTTTGATACTAAGCCAAGAGAAATTATAGTTTAGCTTTTTCAGGAAGCGGGTTGCCTTTGTAAGTATTTTATTTTTAACAAAAAGACACAATCACGTCTGTTTGTTGACTTCTATGGCCGAACTTGTCGTCAGGTGGCCTGTATGCTCCTTTGCCTCCTTTATCATAAGAAAATCTCCGTCACCATAACAACTAGGATTCTTTAGATAAAATTTGTATATATCTTATTCATACATGAAATAAAACGTTAGAATTTAATTTTACAGTAATTCAAATTACTGTATTCAAAGGTTCCATTTGGCACCGGCAAACAAAGTCCGGATGGCGTAAGAAAGCGGTCCCCCTCAGGCGCAGAGTGGTAAACCGTATGGTTTTAGTCGGTTCGATTCCGACACACCGCCCCGCCGCAAACCCCGGTGGGGTGGAGGCCCGAGGGGGTTTCCACACGTATAAAAAGAAAATGGCACCGGCAAACATTCTAGGCATCATAATGTGACATAACTCTCAAGAGTTGGGGATCTGCTAACATAAACATATCAATAACAGGCAAACAGGGGCAAAAGTATTCGAATTCGTTCGTTCTTTAATTTTTCTCAGTTACAAGTTTAGAAATTTCGAAGAATATTCTTAGTAACTGTTTTCAAAGTACTGCGACATCCTCAGTGCTTTAAATCACGTGAACGTTATACAAATTCAAATACAGATATATTACATTTGTAGATTTTTTTCTTTTTGTTTACCATCGTAATTATCCAACTGTAATTGTATCTTTGTGTTACTGTACAATGAAGAGTTATCTCTCTATCTATAAATGTATACGTATGACAGAAATTTGCGCGTAGTTTATATTAAATGCGCTGATTGAACTAACAAATATAACTGCATTCCAAAAAAAGTTATGCACAAAGAAGTCTTTGAAGTTAGGTTAAACTTGCGGATAATCGCAGTACTCTTAAAACAACTGAATACGGACATGACCAAATATCTGCAAGCAATTAGACACTGAAACATTTGTAATTCTGATTTTACACTCAAATATTCGCATTCTGATAAAACTAGGTACATAAATGCTGGTATGCATGACGAAGGTATTTAAGTAATTTACGATCAATTTGCCTTTAACTTAATTAAGAAACAATATGTTTGTCAAGTGTTTAATAGATAAAGGATTACCGTGTTGATAGAATTCGATCGCGTGCAAGTCCACTGATCATGTACTATTATTATGAAGTGTAAAATTTATAGTCTTGTTTCATTCTTATCGTTAAATTGCATAATAATATTGTTATAGTATTTATTGTTGACTTAGATCATGGAAACAGCCTGGAGCTTTGTAAATTGATTTGTTGCTACATTTCTCATAACTGTAAAATAGTGTGCGTTCCATCTTTAAGATTATATGAATAAATTTAACAGTTTATATAATGGTTTCGGTCCGATTACGATAAATAAGTACAGAATTAGTAGTAATAGTAAACGAAGTACTAGCAATGACGTTAAACTTCACAATTTTATATATTTGTTCGTATTGAATGCCTATTTAATTCGTTAACCTTATTGCGAACAACAAAAAGGATACCGGTTTTTAACTTAAAATGAGAATTAACAGCTACTTTAAGTTTTCTAATAAAAAAGTAGTTCGAGAAAGGTCTCTTTACAATTAAAATTGTAATTTGTAATTTCGTTTTTATATAGATATATAGAGCGTACTAACAAAAAAGTTAAATCCTGTTAGATTTAACATTCCTTCTCTGTCTGCTCCAAAGAGAGCAAGCATCATCGAGTTCATTTAATAGAACAACTACTATAGGCTTTAGTAGAATCAACCTCATATTTTGACATTTTGTTACAGCTTATGTGCGCCCTATGAACACATCATCATTATCTGCCACTGCTGGCCATAGATCTCTCCAATTGTACGCTAACTAGTTTAATCCCGAGGATTCCCTTCTCGCACCCATTGACACACCTCTATATAAAAACATAAATCCAGTATTGATCCCCCCGTTAGTACTTGCGCTGATTTCATGACACTTAGAATCTTTTAGTATGTTACTTTTTATTTTAATTCAAAGTGGGATACAAACTCTTAGTACATTTGTTAAACAAGTTAAATGAAGTTAAATGAAGATTAATCATATGAAAATGTAAATGTTACACAAACTTCAAGGTCCATTTAGTTAACTAGACTTGTAGACATGCATATATAATACTAAAGACTACGTTTAATTTTATACTAAACACTAATGCTCGCCAAGTTGACCAGCTGCTTGACATTGTGCTTTGATCCACATTCGAGACCAGTTTGACTAAGCTATGGCCCATATAATAATTTATACTATATCTGATAGCAAACTAATCTTTATTTATATGTACGTACGTATGTAAATGATATGCGTTCCCGCGTTTCATGATTTACGATTTTACACTACAAATCATAAAATATGTATCTACTCAAAATTTTATGTAATTACTAATACACTTTTTACCCGACTGCGAAAGAGGGAGGGATATGTTTTTCGAGTGTCTACATGTATATATCTTTTGCACACCCTAGAGCATAAACTGCTTGTCGTAATTTTATGTGAGTGGTGTCAATAGATTTGTCTTAGTCGTGAGAGAGACACTGGGTACAACAAAATTAAAAATAAAACAAAAGTTAAGGATTTTTGGAGACAAAAAGTAATCTCAAAAGAAATAAAGTTTTGTATAAAATAAGTCTTATCGGCGTCTATTCGCATAAAATATCAAAGATGATGTGAATTGAAAAAGAATTGTTTACTTAAAAAAATATAAAATGTAACAATTTCCGGTGAAAAGGACGGAAGACTGTAACAGGAAGCCTTTGAAATCCAATCTATTTGATTCGACAAATGAGCTCACGATGGTTATTTCAAATTTCAAACCAGAAGACAAATAATCACAATCAGACAATCATATTGCAGTTCACTGATAGACAGAGGCCTCTTAAATTACGCGTCACTGTGATCGATTTTAAAATTCAAATGCAATGACCGTAGCTAGTATTTTTTTCTATGAGCTCTTTTAAAAAAATATAATTCAATTCAAGACTGCCTCGGTGGCGCAGTGGTAACGTATGCGACTGCTGTGCTTTAGGGTTCGATTCCCGGGTCGGACCAAATGTTTGTATGATCTGCAAATATATGTTTCGCAGTTTGGGTGTTTTCTAAGTATATATGTATCTGTTTACAAAAAAAAGTTTATTTTTATTTATATCAAATGTCTAACACAAGTTCTGCTTAGCTTGGAATTAGATAGCGTTGTGTGATAAGTGTCTGAAATATTTATTATTTATTTAATTACTCAGAAGTGTGAAACAGGAATATCATGGTTGCCTGTAATAGGGGCCGGTAAACCTCCGGGCGATAAGGCCGCCAATTGTACTTTTTTTCACTTCCCCAATTTTAGTTTAGCTTTGTATTTGTGGTGTACAATAAAGAGATCTATTATTACTATCAATTACATTTTATGTATAACTTTCCTGCTGATTTAATTGTTTTTTTTTCATTTTGCTATTCTCTTTGAATTATTTTAAGGTAATTATTAAAAGGCAATGTATTTGCATAGTGTTTAAAATTCTATAATTTTGCTGTGCAACAAACAACACAATACTATTTCAGACTGAAACTGTCCCGTTAAAATAGTAAATAACCCTACTTAGACATCCTAAAAGTTTAGTATACAAACCCGAACGTAATTATTATAAGTAATCAGCTGTCCCTACGAATTTCATACCGCCATACCTTAGGTTAGTATTCAGTCGTGGATGATGAAAATATAACCCTACTACCCTACTATCTTGTTCTAACAATAACCAACACACAGAAAAAAGAATTATCCAATTTGGTCCAGCCAATCGGATGTTATGCCCGTACATACATTTCGGTGATTCTGTGTGTGGTATGTGGTGAGATATTTATATAGATTTAAAGTTTACATAATTTTATTTACTAATAGTAGTGTAATAAACATTCTGATTAGAGCACATTTGTAAACGGACTTAAAATAGTGTAAAGTAGGGTAATATTGCCAAGACATATTATGTGAGTAAATAATTAAATAAATTGCATACATGTCATGGAAAATAACACTGTTTAACTTAATATCGTAACAATTTAAGTTTATATAATGTGTGGAATCAATGATTCAAATATATTATATTTAAAATATTATATAATGCTTAACATTAATCTTGATCTCTGTGACATATCGCTACGTAACCGAGGAAGTAACTGCGTTTTTAATTTGTATCATCTATATTTTCATTCTTTACGTGCAAGTTTTATCACAGATATAGTACAAATTGTACTAAGGTGCATTATAAAGGAGGTCTCGTTTTCGATTCCCGGGTCGGACCAAATGTTTGTATGATCTGCAAATATTTGTTTCGGAATGTGAGTTTTCTTTTATGTGTAATATGTGTATTTGTAAAAAAGTAGTGCAAGAAATTTAAAAAAATCATATCAGTTGTGTAGTACCCGTAATACAAGCTCTGCTTACTTTAGAACCAGATGGCGTTGTGTGTTGGATGTCCGAAAATTATTTAATTATAAAAATTCACACCTAAAATATGCCTCATAAGTTCTAAAATGACCCAATTGACAACTATCACAGAGATCAAGCTATATTTCAAGGACTATAGTTGTAATAAAAGAAAATTGTGACAGATTTAATCTCACATTAACTTCACTAATTAAAAGTGAAGAATAGTCGCATAATGCGTACTTTATAAAATCTTCCCAACCATATTACGGCCAAGTAGCTGAGCGCTTAGTAGTCAAATCAAAAAAAATAACTCATCAATAGAAAGTAGTATTAAGGTAGTAGAGCCACGCTGATTTCAGCACTAAAGGGTCGTCTCAACTGTGACGGTACTACCCTCGCACATTCATTTACTTCGATAGTTGAAATAGCAGCGAGTGTTCGAAACTTAGACGCTTTATTAGTTGTGTGTGGCGACTTCCACATACAGCAGCAGCATTAACATATGATAACGCCATCTACCGAAGATACACTGAACTATGGAGTAATGTACTACACGAAGAAACTACCAATCCTACATCGCACAATAGAAGTTCTCGCGACGATAAGCATATATACAACATCGCATTTTTTTTTACTTGCGGAAACTCCCTCGGGCCTTCACCCCACCGGGGTTTGCGGCGGGGTGGCGTGTCGGAATCGAACCGACTAAAATCACACGGTGTGCCACTCGGCGCCTGTGACGGGAGGGATACAATATCCCAACATCAACCGTTGGGCAGTGGCCCGCCAGGCATGACCACCTCGCCTGGTCGGAGGATCCTCCCTTTGTGTTGGAGGGACATTTCATTACTTAGGTGTAAGTTTCAACCACAGACTTTTTAAAATCTTTTTCCACTGTAAAATTAAAAAGGCACCTTAATTTTAATTGTGAGTACTTAAACGTACAACTTAAGTACTTACTGTAAACAAGTATTTAATTTATTCGTATGGCACAGCACAAATTAAAATTTTAAATGCATTACTATGATTTATATGCAGTAATGACACTGCGAATAGCGTTAATGACACGGTAGGGTAATTGGTGTGGCAATAACCACGCCCCCAGCCTTGTAGGTGTTGACCAAAAGGTGCGGTTGGTAACCACCAATTTCGATATTAATATTTAAGATGTAGACGTCTTATGATCTTAAAATGTTTTTGTATTGTTCTTATAGATATAAATACTAAACATGGCATTAACCCTCTCCTGAGAGGAGACCCGAGCTTAGCAGTAGGACGTTATGGGTTGTTAATGATAAATACTAGTCAAAAGAAACCTTTAAAAAAGGTCTTCTACTTCAGATATAGATAATATTACGATGAACTGTTAATAATTTTAATTATTCAAATTTGAAATATTATAGAAATAATATTTTAATATAATAGAAAGTCCTATTATCTTCTGTCTATTTTCCTTGTTTAGCAGAGGCTTATGGCCAGCACTACATTATCAGCTGTTATGAAACGGAAAGTATTCCTTTCCTAACAAAATTATTTAACAAGTTCATAAACGATTGAGTTCTGAGGTATCATATTATTGAAATTATACCACCAACAAAAATTGAGAACCCTCCCTTTTTAAAGTCGATTAAAGAATAAATAGATTTCGAAAAAAGTAAATTTGTTTTCAATAATTGGGTCATTAGTTTAGCATGTATAGTACTGACTTTTCACGTACGATCACAACGTTGTATAATTACATATTATAGAGTTTGTATCTATTCGTTCACATCACTATGTAACGCATTCATTCTATTCACTCACTCATCGTACTATCTGTGAATGAATGAGAAGGAAGCAGTATGTCATCTCTAGTGCACATACGGTCGTGACACAGTCCAGTCAACTGTGAGCGACGGAGATAAGCAGACGTTTGCGTCTAAGAGCCGACAATATATGGATATACTACACATATATATTATTTTTAACCCACTAAAGATTGAAAAAAGTGTTTGAGTTTAATACCCACTAAAATCGCAATATCGCCTAACACACTCTTGACACTAAATTCTCTGTATCATTTTGCAACTTTATCGCCATAGTTCTCGCATATAACAAAATCCAAGATTTGTTCCAAAACATTAATTCAGGAATTGCCCTTCTAAAATGTTAACAGTCCTAATTTGTGCCTACAATATAACTTTCGTAATTATTTTAAGCGCAAACGTAATTTTCTCGTAAAGCAGCTCAATTTGGCTCACTCTTATTTGAAGGAAGTATTAGCAGTTGCAAAACTTTATGGTCAGACTTAATGTCAAATAGATTAACATTTATTGTTTGATTTAACCTATCGAGTGGTTTAATTGCCTTAAATTTATGTTTGGTAGTTAAGATTAACTTAGAAATCTTTACCATCAAGTAATAAACTCACCTTCTATTGTTACACAATCATTTACTTCGTTATGACAAATGTTAAACATTGCCTAAAAAACCCAATTTAATTTGGAAAACATCAAATTTCTTCCTTGATACACATTATCAAAAGTTATAAGAATTATTAATCAACTGAATTAAATTATAATTGCTGAATTTACTTGAAAATATAATTTTGAGGAATATCAAGATAGCTCTGGGTAAGAAAATATATATATTGATATTGCTCAAAGCATTTCTTCTTCTTTTGATGAGATAGCAACCAGCAGAATAAGCTATTTAAAGCAAAGCAAAGGTCTAAGCATTTAGTTTAAAATATTTCATCTCATTCTCATAGAGAATCCATGAGAATAATCACTTTTAAGTAAAGATATAATTTTATCCTTACATTCAAGATACTGCCAACTCTTTTAGGAATATCTAGTAAAAGTTTTTTA
Source organism: Hyphantria cunea (assembly GCA_003709505.1). NCBI lineage: Eukaryota > Metazoa > Arthropoda > Insecta > Lepidoptera > Erebidae > Hyphantria > Hyphantria cunea. Next base: position 783,475 of record PKRV01001350.1, read on the forward strand.
TTAATAAACAGTACGCTAATTAAAATTAATATTCAAATTAGTTATGTCTTTTTATGCATGTATCTCTGATGGTAGCGATTGCATCGCTACCATCAGAGATACTGGAGGCCAAATGATGCAAAAGCATCACTTCATCACAGGCCTCTGTGATGTGAATACGTATGGTGACCACCACTCTTACGTTCAGCTCATGCTTTCCACCAGGCAGTCACTTTGGCAGGCCCATATATATAAATAAACTTGCAAAGTACTCCTGATGCAGGTGAAGGCAAAAGCGCCGAATACCCTGACGAAAAATGAAGAATATCGATTCCATGGTGACTAAAAAAATCCGTGCAAAAGAATGATGGTAGAACTAGAAAACAGAAATTATAATGAGAAATGAAAATTAGAAAAAATATAAAATCATTGCTTCGTTACATACCAGAAATTAATAAGCAAGCATTAAGCATTCAGTGTGCCTCTCTTATACTAAATGCTGAATATTAATGAAAGTTATTTGTTTAAATAATAATAATAAATAAATTAATATTTCGGACATCTAACACACAACGCCATCTGGTCCCAAACTAAGCAAAGCTTCTATTATGGGTACGACAACTGATATTAATACACATATACTTTTTTTTGTAAAAACATACATATTTTATAAAGAAAACATCCATACTCCGAAACAAATATTCGCAGATCATACAAACATTCGGTCCAACCCGTGATTAGAATACTACGCCACCGAGGTAGCCATAAGTAACAAAAAGAATGACAGTTACCTCCAAAATATAAGCTAGTACATACTAACTAATTGCCAGCACAATCAGTCAAATTAAAAACTGTAACAAATCCCCAGTTATTAATAAGTAAAGTATGAAATTAACACAGACATTAGGCGTGCCTTTCTCTCTTTGACCCCTTACCTTGACTCGCCGCGCCCTGCGGCTCGCATACCGAACCACACGTCATTGTGCCCGCGCACTATATTTGTTTTCTATAGCTAACATTGTTATAATTATAATCTGTTGTTATAGTTATGATCGAGTAGGCCTCTGTCTGTAATATTTATTTTAATACAGTTCCTACAAATTAGAAAGCATGTACATTAATCTTGTTTGTTTTATTGAGTAATTGTATGAAACAAGGGAAAGTGAAGTCGAAAATTTGTTTATTGAACGTAATACATATAGATAAATATTAGATATGGTAACTGACTTATGCTGGAATTTGTAGCCACTAGTCATATATAGAATACTTCGCCTTAGAACTATTTGGGTTGGATGCTAATTCGTCCATGTGACATTAATGAACCTGCAAACCTTTAGAAGTAGCGATTACTTGTCAGGTGGACCAAGTTATTGTGTACCTACTTAGATGTTTTTGTAACTTTGTGTATAGATTAAAGATAAGATCGATAATTGAAATAGAATTGGAGTGGAATTCTGAAATTGGAGAGTCAGTTTAAATGTGTATTGAACATTATTCATTGTAATACTATCCAAGATATCTGTATAAATACATCGGTGATTAATCAAATCGTATTTATTTATTTTTATTATCATTATATTAAAAAAAAGTCGTAAACTAAAACGTAAAATAATTGAGCCTGAACCGCTTCTATTCTGATGGTCCCTCGAGCGAAGCCGTCACTCACCTAGTAGGGTGCCGTCCTACACAACGTTTCCCGCCCATAGAATTCAAATTTTAGATCATAATCTTAAATTTTGAATATGATTATGCAAACTAATCAATAGTTGACATAATACACTGATCCGCAATGGAAAAAGTATGTACTCAAATTGATATAATCAAAGTTCTAATTAATAAGCGAAATGATTTGCTGTAATGGCAATTTTGTTGACATGCTATGTATTTAATGAACAATTGAATAGTTAGATACTATTTTACATAGATATTATCATTAAAGATTTAACTGTCCGAGGTCTGAAAGCGTGATATCTAAATCAAATAAATTAATAACTACAGACAAGCGGTAAGCCGGATACGTTATTTAAAAATTATGATCAGTTTTTAATCAAACCTCATTTCCGATGCTATTAGTATTTTAGTTCGTAGCATTCATTAGTACGTCCCCAACCCGCACTTGGCCAGCGTGGGGACGTATGGCCTTAACCCTCTCCTGAGAGGAGACCCGAGCCCAGCAGTGGGACATTATGGGTTGTTGTTTTGTTTTTTTTTTTAGTACGTCTTGTAAATATTGTTTCAAAATGACAGTTCAATATCCATTGCTGCGTATGTTTTGAGTACAGGATGAAAGATATGGTAGTAGTACAATGGAATGTATAACAGAAATTTTCATGATTCGAACATTGCTGGTACAGCCCGGGTCACGTTGAAATGATTTACTTTCAATAAACGCAAACGTCGGTGTAAATGCGACTGTCGGCCACCGCTTAATTTATACCGATTGGCCCTTGTTTATTATAGTACTGTTTATGTAATAAACCTAGAGATTTTGCAAGGGAATTAATTTTAATGTTAAGCAGTACGTTACTGGTAATACATCGATATTTTTCTCGTTAGAACATTACGACCTTTGGTTTGTTATAGGTGTGTAATTTGTTGGTTGATTGACTGTTAGATTAGCTAAGAAGGATATGCTATGGTTACCGAGTGGTTATTACTGGAAGTCAATTAAATATTAAATCGTAAATAGTATTATCGGTATATCTATTAATGTAGTAGAAGTGCTTTAATATCTTATAACGAAACATACCGATACATAAACTAAAATTACTCCTTCTTAAAAGGCCGGCAATGCACTTGTGGCGCCTCTGGTGTTGCGGGTGTCCATGGGCGGCGATATTCGCTTACCATCAGGTGATACGTCTGCCACATCTGCTCGTTTGCCACCTTTATCATAAAAAAACAATTTCATCTAAATCCATTCGGTACTTTTAGCGTGAAAGAGTAAAAAACATCCATACATCCTCACTTTCGCATTTATACTATTAGTACGATAGGCTCTGTATGACTTAAACATTAAGTCTTAAATTCTATTAAACTTACTTCCTAATTATAAAACAGAAACGTGGAATATAATTATTATTTATTTAATTTAATTTGTAAGATTTTTATACACGTAAAATATATTTTTTCCTCGTACTTAAATATCCAGCTTTATATATTATAACAGCTTATACCATACGCATAACCTGTCCATCCAAAGGTTGCCTGGGCCGCCCTTTGTACATCACATTTGCATTTTTTCGTTTTTTTTGTTAATTTTTAGGATTGTATATTGTATGTAAACCTTGGTGTACAAATAAAGTATTATCTATCTATATTAAAACTACGCCTAAGAAGTAATACCTGCATGTAAATAGGTACTCGTGTCATAATCACGTTCTCAGTAACTTTGTGCGATTAATTGTTAAACTTTTATACGACACAGCTACATACATCGTATACTGTCGGTCGATTTTGTATATAAAAAATCAATAAAATTTTATCTGACAATCTTTCATTCCAGTGATTTGTGTTTAGTGTTTTAAACTGCAATTTGTACCAACACTATGCTTATTAACTTATTCTTCACTGACTGTGGAAATATAGGTTCTAATCACTATAATTCATAATTTTACGTGGTTAAAACCTTCGTAAAAACTTTTCGAAATCGGAAAATCCTCACTTTTAATTAGCCTTCAAAGAAAGCTACACATCGTGTACAAGATAATTATCTAAGACTATTTGCTTTCAATGAATACGATAAATTAAATCCTAGAGCGTATAAAACACGGTTTTATTAAGTGTCTTAGTTAATGTTTCACATTTAATACATTTATGTTGGCAATTAATACCCGTTGTTTGGTGTTTCCCTGCTTTCGAAGCGTCCCTCGGGGCTATGGCCTATACAGTGCTTTGAATATGCCAAATGGGTAGAAGCACGCTATCCGCAAATGTTTTACATAATTTATATTGAGATTCGTATGAGAACTTAGCCTTAGTATTTGAAAAAGTATTTGTATGTGAATACAGTTAGAAAGTATGGGAATTATTCTGCTATTAAAATTCTCGTTTGATTGTTAGTAAATTTTAATCGAGAAAATAAATAATCTTTACACTACATGTTAAAATATTTATTTTAGAAAACAGCCCAATATTAGTACACAAAATGGCATATTTATTATTGCATGTTTGGAAACTACGGCGTTACGGGTATATGTATTCTAAAATTTCTTATATATAAATTGCAAAAATTTGAAATGTTCTAGAATTTTGTTTATTCCATAAGGACTAAGTTAAATAAGAAGGCAATTACAATATCAAAAAACAAAAAGAGTGCAGATTACCAATATTTTATGGGGCCCTGGTTCCGAAATCTACTATGAACTGAATTCACTGTCAACAACAGCTTAAGAGTAGATTTAAAAAGTTAAAGCATTATTTATTTATGACTCATTCAAGCAAGATTCTCACTGTAAATTAAATACTATTTTTTTTTCTATGACAGAACCAGCAAACAGGCGAGTAATATGAAGGTAATTAAACGCCTTGCACACTTGCAAAAGGAGCAACGTAAATAGTAGAAACACTACTATTTGCATTACTCCTTTTGCAATACTTCATTTTATCTAAAGATTATGTATTAAATTAATATAGACCTCTTTAATTACTTTAAGACCTCAAATTATCACAATTAAAAGACTTCTAAAAAATTTAATTAATGTAAACAAACAAGCTATTGATATCTATAATGATCAACCAACTTAACGAGTGTAATATAAAGTCTAAATTCATTATATGAAAGTTGTTCAGGCATGTTATTAATTATATAAATTACAATTACATTCATTATTCTAAGAGCGAGTGACGGTTAACTAATACGGATTACAACAAAAAGATCTTTAATAATATAGTGGAATATTATTATAATTATAAGCCTCGGCAATCATCGGTCATACTTGGATTTACGAGCGCGTAATATTTAAGGTGTGATGATGATTGATGAAGGAGGTGGAAGAAGCACTTGTTTAGACAAAGTTGACGGAATAAATGTTCGTTTCTTGTGTACATCTATTACTAACGGTATCTGATGAATTTATGAATCCATTTTCGTGTAATATATATAAGATTTCAAGTTTTCAATGATTGACTTCCCAAGCTGATAATACTGGAATATTCTGGTTTACGTTTGTGAACGACATGACTTGTATCACTGACATTTCGTTAATCCAATGCATCAATTTTATTAGCGATTTATTGACTTATATGCCTTTTTCCTGATGGCAGACAAACAAAATCAACCTTTCACTGCTTTGTTCATAAATCTTCATCGACACGATAATAAAAGCGACAACACCTTTTTATTTATTCAATCAAAGTTTCTAAGCCCATCTCCTGTCTGTCAGTCAAATTTTAGGATTTCAAAACTATACGTTTAAAAAAAAAAAATTTGTTTATTTTGTTTATTAATCAAATTTTTATTTATGTTATTATTATAATTCATGATATAACGCGAAACCGTCAATTAGTCACAATGTATTATTATACGTAGTATTATAATACGCCGGCTCACTATCCGTCTTTATCAGCGTATCGAAGTAAAAGTCGTTTGCAAAATTCTGTTCGTTGGTTATACTCCTTAATTATCAGTGGATGGGATGTATTGCATCCTTAAAGGCTTAATTACATATTACAAACGCAAAAGGTTCTCGCTAATGGCATATTCCGACTAGGCAAATTGATTTATTTTTCTATTGATCTTGCAGCTTCTGTGCCAATCCAATTAAGAGTAGTGTATAGAATAGTTTCACGCACTGAGCTATTTATTACATATATTTTTATACTCATATAAAATTCATTTTACAACGGTAAATTTAAAATGTAGATTATTGTTTATTATTAAACGATAACTGTATAATAGAAATTTTAAAATGGTAAGAGAAAAAACAGAGATATAAATTTTTAGCTTTGAAGTAAATCATAGGTTCAAGATTATTGTATTATAGTATTGCAGTCCATGAATAACACCAACTAAAACGCAATTAGTTTTCTAATAAGCATACAGCGGTTAGAAAATAAGGTATTTATATATCTATATATATATATATATATTTATGCTTTATATTATACTATATGTATGTATATGTTTTTTTGTAAAACTTGTTAATGTAACCTCTGTGCACCACCTACCTTACAAGATTTCAACACCACTCTAAGATTGACTAGAATAGAATGCCTTGGGAATGAAGTCCGCCAATGTACCAATGTGCATGAAGTTATAATAAATAAATAAATAATTAAGCAAACACTTTGCCACAAACATTTCGCTCAATACTGAAGCACCCTAAGGCTCTCGCTAAACGCGATTGACTCAGTTTCAATGGCAACCCGCAAATGCGTGTGACTATCGATTAGAGACAGTAATTCGAGCAATAATTCCCTATTGAACTGTTACCTCGGCGAGTTAAATGAGTTTATATCTACGCTCAGCCCGTTCCCACTTGTTTGCCTTTGAGTTTCTTACTTTATAGTACACTTGAATATAAATAGCCTTTTGGAATCGTTTTACGTTTGCAAAATTTAATGAATACGGTGGATTATTAGTGTCTATTCTGTGGGAGCTATATATTATAGTTAACAGAACAAAGGAACGTTTTAAGTTAACAAAAAATAATTTAACGATGATTTCGATAGAGCAAGTTCAATAAAAAAATATTTACACAACGATACTTCATATACGACGTCTTTAATATGTAATAGGTCACAAGGGGCTGATAATGTAGTTCTTGGGTATAACTAGACAGATTTTGCAATTGGAAGTCACTTGTGAATGAAGTCTAAAATAAAGTAAACAGATTCATATATGTCTTATCAAGATTCCGTAAGATTGCAGTACTGCAAACAGTGTTAGTGGCATATCATGGGTACATGGGATCTGTTTTGCGGTATGGGATTTTAGTGTGGGGCAAGTCCACAGATATAAACAGACCCTTCCTAGCACAAACGACGAGTGTGAGGGCGATAGTAGGCATCCCACCCTATGAGTCATATCGTCCACAATTTGAAAAGCCTAGACCAGGTTTTCTTTTACATATATTTTTACGAAATCGGGGTAATTGTGAGAACGCATCCACAAGTATTCAACAAAATCTGGGATGTATTTCCACGGAACACGAGACATAGAGATAAACTGGCGTAAAGTTACCAACCAAAAACAACTTGGTTCGAAAAAAAGTGTTATTCCATATCGATTAAAGTATTTAAGATTACCAGAAGGTATTAGGGTCTTGCCTTTATCTATATATTCAAGAAACAGTCCAACTTTTTAATTAGCCTTTAAAAAAAGCATGGAGAGCCATCCCCCAAAGGCCGGCAACGCACTTATGACGCCTCTGGTGTTGCAGGTGTCCATGGGCGGCGATAATCGCTGGCCATCAGGCATTAAGTCTGCTCGTTTGGCCCCTATAAAAAAATACAGCTGAAGTCGTGGCTCATACAAATGTGTTTTTATTCGCTGAATTAACTATTCAATAAGACCAAATTGTTTATGTAACTTATATTATTGGTATTATTTTTAATTTATTGACCATTTGGAGTTTTTATTTATTACAACTCACACATTAGTGACTTTATTAAAATAACTTTTTTATAAAATTCAAAATGATAAACACAAACTTTTGCATGTCCATGTCATGTCTCAATGTCGGAACTAAATGTATTTTTAGAACAACTCATGTAATACATTTAACTACAAATAAACTTATTCTGATCTTCTGCTACCCTTTTTTTACAACGGATAGTTTCAAAATCAGTATTTCTAACCCTGAAGATAATTATATCTGTTTTGTTAATAATATCTTTTAAGCCTTAATGTCCGAACTATTAAACCGACCGTCATGAAATAAACATGACCTTTCGTTATATTTTAATAAAATCATACAATCACATTAATACATACAAAATGGGCAAACCATGAAATTAAGTTAACACTACAACTACTGAATACTACTACACTACTAACACACAACAACTGAATAGGAAATAGATTTATTCACCGGGTATATTAAATTTTAATGGCTTTTGCGTAACTATTTTGGTTAAATGCCCATTATATGGATTATATCTTAATGCAAATTAAATAAGGCTAGATTAACTTGATCTGTAAATTAAACGGAAACGATGTTGATAAACTTTAGTTATACCACTTACTGGAAAATATTAAAACTCGCAAATCTCGTATAAAATTTTGTTATGACATTAAATATTGTAGTTCTGGCGTAAGCGCTAATCTCAGATGCAGAAACAACAATAAAAAAAGCCGTTGTCCATGTCAGGGAGACCTGCAATTGCAGATGTCTATGGGCGGCGGTAATCGCTTACCATCAGGCGACTTGCCTGCGATTCTATAAAAAAAACGCTTTATACTATATCTGTTGTATGCAGTGCAGTAAAATCACCATCGGACCATCTATACAATTTCCAAACATCGACTACCGACGAAAAATATATCCGCCAAATATTACCCATAGTTTTCAGATTGTCATGTCACATTATAGTACCACCAAACTGGGTCTACAACCTATAAACTTGTCGAATTAGCATCGTTCACATAAATTCTTGACGTTCTAGCATCATCCCCGTAACGGGGACGCGTGTCTAACGTCGCATAATAACACATCTGGTAACACCGCCGGCCGTCGCGCAACTAATCAATTGGCGCGCCGCGTGATGTCTTCATCAGTCGCCTGGGGGCGTAACGCCCTGCGCTTGCTCACCTAACATAGCTTTTGTACTTTCCGCGCCAATATTGTACTTCTATTGTAATTTCATGCACTCAAAACAACTAATTTGAACCAAGTTTCTCTGCAAAATACAACCTCCTATGTAACTGGAATTCGAATTTCAGGATTAAAAAAATTTTTAAAGGTAGAATGTAAGCGAATGATGGACGCAAACATAATAAAGGTTTTTGTAATATTAACTCTTAAATTTACTCGGTGGTTGTCCCCAATTAATTGGCATTTATTCTTTCTTTTATTAAAGGCAACTCCCACAGTAGGAATATAAATTCTATGTCGCGGGGGACTTTACAAACATACATGAAGTGAACAAAATAGCACCCAGACTCAATTCGTGGATCGCACAAAATGATGTCGCATGTGGGGTTTTGAAACCAAAACGCTAGGCGCCGTAGAAAACGGCGTATCGACCGCTTGAACCACTTTTTTTTTTATTCGTGGAAACCCCCTCAAACCTTCACCCCACCGGGTTTGCGGCGGGGCGGTGTGTCGGAATCGAACCGACTAAAACCACACGGTGTGCCAATCTGCGCCTGAGACAGGAGGAATCCGGGAACCGCTTTCTTACGCCATCCGGACCCCTCCCAGACCGCTTGAACCACTAGGCTAAGCATTGAGTCATACAGTAATTCCAACCACAGAAAGGACAGGTAAGCGACCCTTTCCCCCATTGAGTGTACTATAGTCTCAGTTCAATCTCCTACTTAAATAAAACTGGAAAAAGGAAAAACATATGACGATATACCAATATACTACATGTCTGCATGGATTAAACACCCGACGTAATAAATATCCCTTTAAAGACTACGTAGCATTAGCATAATGCTTGTTTTCTGATGGTGTGTTGACTTGTCATAGTTCCATAATTTAATAAACGGGAGATCACTTTGTTTCTTTTGGTTGGATGGGCAATTTTCCGTTTTTTGTCACATGCTAAATTATAAAGAAAATGATTATCACACAATTCACATCAATATAAATATATTATTATAAACCTAAAATATTTTTTTAAATAACCGCGTATAATCGTTAGTAACCAACTGAAACGGGATATAATATAGGAACGTTGAACTTAAGAACATAATATACATTAAGAAGTTATAGACCATACAAAATCAGCTCCGGCATTCCATCCTATTAACATTTAACAACGTATGAGAAATAGTATCGCTTAGCTTGCGTACTTGCATGCGATTTATTTACCAATTGAGTCCCACTTAAAGGAATCACAGTGCGGGGAAGGAGCAAATTGAACAGCATTGGCAATTACCGAAGACAATGCGTGCGTGAGAGCGTTGCCTGCGTGCCCGCGAATTAGACTTGTTATCTGGACCTCTGGGTAATTAGGGAAGAGTTCCCACGCGCCAACACTCGCAGGTGGATTTGGACTTGATTTTTGTTATAAATACGTATTGCTTACGAATTGGTGGGTGTCTTTCGTTTCTAATATATTGAATACTATACTGAATCTGGTAGTAAAAATAATGTTATAAAAAAATAGTAGACTAGACTATACGGTTGGCCTAGTAGTTTCAGTTGTGGGTTCAAATCATACATGGGACAACACTTTGTGTGATCCATAAATTGTTGCTCTAAGTCTGGGTGTACTTTGTATCCGTTTCATATATGTTTATAAAGATCCCCGCGACACAGGAATATTTATTACTAATTTTGTTTGTCGGGATTTGTTTTCTAAAAAAAATAATAGTATTGCAAGTTGGCCAAGACTTGATTCGTTGACGCTCTTTTAGGACGTCTTCGTACACTAGTAGACGGTGATAGGCTAATGATCATGATGTTTGAATTAGAATCTGCGTTACATAACATTCTGTAAAATTCTACAACGCTACAGAGCATACGTCATGTCATAAATTAATTCATTTGATCTCCACCCCGCTTTAGTCCTTAGCATAAATTGACCTTTGTTTCTTTAATCTTAGAAACTCGTATATGATTTCTTTGTGAAGAAATTCTCGAAATTAGTATGCACCACCATCCACGCTGTCGGCAATATTCTCTCGTTTGACGTGGGACCTAACTGACTGCATAGGTGGCGTAGTGGTCAAAGCGTTTGCCATACTGTTTTGTATTACACTGAGTGTTGTGGATTCAAATTTTACATGGAATAACACTTTTTGTGATATGAAAGAATACGTGGGAAGTTCTAAGTATGTAATCATGCCTATTCACTTATAATTTATATTGGAAAATAAGCGTTACAGGCAATACAACAAAATCGTTGATCTTGTTTTTTTTTATTTGTTTATCTTCATTGCGTACATATTACAAAATACTAAATAAAATTATTTGTTTTGACTGTGCATTGCAGTTATCTCATGAATAGTTTTATCCCAGATTGAAAACTTGAAAGATGAACCTACAGAAATGCAGTTAAGAGCGGGAACCCGACTGATGCCTCAGATTTATAGGTCCGTTATGCGCAGGTCGATCCTTTTTTAATTGAAATCGGCGAACATTGCTCATTAGTTAAGGGAAATATTATATTGAGAAATAATTTTGTTTCCAAAATGTCATAATTAAAAATTATTCATTTAAATCTTTGAAGAAAATTGAAGTATTAAATTATCTGAAGTAAAAATACATTAACAAATATATGTCAATCCATGATTCAGATATTTAAAACTATCGAAAATATTTTCATGTTCTGGTATGAGGACTATTCTGGGCCGATTTTTCTAAGTGCTCATTTCTGTACGGACCCTGCTACGGTATTTTAAAATATTTATGCATATTTCACGCGGCATGGCAAGATCGTAGATTATATTTAACCGCAGAATTAATTTGTTGCAAACTTTAATAATCATTATACAAATAATTCCCATACACCAATACTACTATCGAATATTACTCAATTGATAGTTAGCATTCAAATGTTTTGCATAAACCAGTTATTATATTTAACCTATAAATAAATAATGATCAATTATATATATGGAATAATTTAGACAACCTGTATTAATAAAATACAAAATATAGGTTAATCTATTATATACAAGTAAAATATAATTCTCTTGTCACGTTTTTGGTAACTATGAACTCCAAAACTATCTTACTCAAATTTCACGTTTTGTTAAAATATGTGTTTTGCTAGAATGCTTAAGATGTAATATTTATTATCACACTAAGACCAATAGGAACTGAACTGGATTGAAGAGAGAGACAAATAAAGTAGCGTGGTTTTGCTAGATGTTCAAAAATGGAACACTATGAAATTTTACTCTAATACAAGTTTTACATATAACTTTAGTTTCACCATCTATTTTACTATCCACTCAAAAGGCACTAAATATACCAAGCTTGAATATTGTAAACTACTAAGCTAAGAAACTGGCAACTTGATTAGCTGTATTCAAATGTCGCAATATCAGAAAATGCTAGACGTACACAAGTGAGTCACTCAAAGTGCTAGTTTGTGTACGGTTTTCGCTAATAGATCAAGAAATTTATCATTCATCATCAACAACTCATGATGTCCCACTTCTGGGCTCAGGTCTCCTCTTAGGAGAGGGTTAAGGCCATACGTCCCCACGTTGGCCAAGTGCGGGTTGGGGACTGGCAAGAATACGTTGTGGCTACGTATCTTGGCGTTGGATGTTTTAAGCCGCCCGAAGGTCTCCAACTAAGCTTCAGAAAGTTATCATTACGTTTTAAATGTATGACTGAATAGTTATGTCTGAACTAAATTTTATAAGTGAACAGTATACAGTGATAAACCCCTATCCATTTGTCAGAGAAAATTTGATTTGTAGACACTTATAGTATTGTTTTAACCTAGACTTTAATTGAATTGTACATATAAGGGTAGTGAAGAATAAAAAGACTGTGGCAAAATACTTATCAAAGTTAAGCTATGAGGCACGTACGCTTTCGTTACGCATCACACACACACACACATACATACACACTCACACACATACACACACACACTCACACACACACCAACACGCACGCACGCATGCACGCTCGCACGCACGCACGCACGCACGAATGCACGCAAGCACGCTCGCTCGCACGCACGCACGCACGCACGCATGCATGCACGCACGCACGCACACACGCACACACAGACACACACACAATATTGCTAGAAACAATTTTTTTAAATAATTAATTTACATAAAAAGTTATTTTTCACTAAGCTGACTTAAGGTTTTAATCTCTTAGACATGTTCATACGATACTACTACAGGCAAAAATGTTACTTATGCTCTACTTACAATACTAAGCTGGACTGCATCTCTTCTCTCTCAGTCACCTACCATTCGGTACGATTGGAAATCAACTTTTTGAACTCATAATTGTAAATTGAAGCTCTTTACACATAAACGCAGCTGTCATTATGAATTTGAATCCGGAACGTGGAGAATAAATCGAAGCCATGGATCGCGTAAACTGAATCGATTCAATTCGTGCGGTAAGTTTTTAATAAGGCGTCTATTAAATTGACGAACGTGTGAATGAGTTTTATTGCCTTATCGGCTTCTGTGGCGGGTAGCATTGCCACGTCTTTTAATGATTTACGACAGATACTTAAAGTAGGCGTTTGCTTAGGAATTATGTATGAAACTGATAGAGATACTTGATAATGTAATGTTGGAAGTACTAATTAAATCTCATAAATTTCTTAGTTGACCAATAAAAATTAAATTAAATTCTTGCTCTATCATTGTCTAAGAAAAATATAATGCAAAATAATTTATGACATACAAAAGTTTTATTACAACCTATGGGAACCGAGACAATGTTTGTTGTATCTATTTTTTATAAAATGCGAAAAATCCTTTTGAACAAAACTTATTAAACAATGCTTTTTTTACTTTTATATAGGCGATTTACCTAATGTAGCATACAAAATAGCTATATAAAATTAACTCCTATAATAAAGTAGTTACATATATATTATTTCAATACGGCACTTTGACCTTGACCGATCTATTAACATTGATACTTCCACTCAATTTATCTTTTATTGTATCGCTAAACCATATCTCATAGATACACTGAGCACTTTATTTAATATGGATTTTTCGAAACTACTCACACCTAAATCAACATATACCGACATACATACATACTTTACTAAGTAATAGCATTTATCCGTATGACGCGTTGATGTCTTTTCTAGGCAAGATTTGCGAAAATGTGAACACTGCATAATAAAAATTATTGATACAATAGCTACTTAATAGTCATATAAAAGTGAAAAAGCTACATATTGACCTTCCATCATACAAAACGTTTATAAAATGAATGCTTAAGTTATACTTTCAATGAAATAAAATATCAAAAACGTAATGATTTGTAGTGGCAAATTTACCAACAACCTTCTGTTATTATTAACAGTAAATTTTACAACTAAAATATTAACATAAAAAATAAAGCAGGCCTTCATTAATTATATCACTGTATACCGTGTTAGTTGTAGACGCAGTTGCGTCCATTCATTGCGTATAAGGCGAGGACATGCAGGCGCGACGCGCGACACCGGCCGGCTGTGTCGCTTGTCGCTACCGTATACTACGCACATTGATATACGGTTGCCGCTGTTTATCGCATTTCTTTTGCATTTGCTATTCGCCACGATGTACAGAAAAAATAGAAAACAAACATGATATTAATATCATGTTTTTCGCATTAATGGCAGTTAACTGCGATTAAGGTTGTAGGGGGCAATATACGAATCTGCTAAACCGATTTTGTAAAGTCTTTTACCAATAGAAAGGCACATCATGTGTGAGTGTCATAGGCTATATGTTTATCCTACAGCTTTAAATATTAACCCAAAAAATTATTACTGCGATATCCGAGATACACAATGTCTGATAATTATTTAAGAAAAAAGCTGACGTAGTCACGTCAATATCTGCCATCTTTATTAAATTCATTTTAGAACTGAAAAGAAAGGATATTTTTTTTATATTTTTTATTAGTTTAGTTTTATTTTATTTTGTGTCACATTCACAACTAAGACGAAGCAGCACTCGCACAAAAATATGATAAGCCACTAAGGCTCAGGCGAGAACTACAGTTTTTACATACAGTATTACTACATCATTGACTGACCAATGACTTCCTTATTACAATAGTCAATTGTAGTTTCACAAAACTAAAATGTAGAAGGCTCTACCAAAATTCAAATGAATTTAAAGTACTGTTACAACGTTACACTCATAATACCAATACAAAGCACAAGTTCTGGGAACCCCACATTCAAACAGTATTGGTGAGAGGCGGCAGATTTCCAGAAATAAATAGCTCAGTATTCATAAGGTTAAAGCAAAGCCAGATCTGACCGCTTGATTGCAATACTTGTATCACTAAAATACTTTATTGTAAATGGGCGGGAACAAGTGACCGCACACCTTTACCATTTATCGATGAATTTCAGTTCTAAATGCATTGAGTCGCACCTTCAAGGAAAGCTTGCCTATTTGAATCCCACCTGAAATTATTAGTGTTATATGACATTGCACTCAACTATTGAGATTCTCCCGAAGATTCTTAGAATACAAGATGCTACAGAAGGGTGTGGTTATAATTTGGATTCGAATATGTAGTTTCGATTTACGATACAAAAATATATAATTGATAGTGTAATGGTTAATGAGGTCGACTGCTAAGACAAATGTGGGTTTATTTCCCAAACATAAATTGTGGATTTTGTTACCCAAACAGTATAAATAATTTTGTGATTGTGATTAACTTCTCAAATTGTAATCATTTTGTTAAAAGAGAGAAATTATTCGATACCATTTCCCATACATTTCAAGCGTGCCAATGGCAACAGGCAGTGACATTATTGAAATCAACCAAACAGCGGCACATAATCACGTTTGTTGTATAGGAGCCCTCTTAAAATATTATTTTGTTAATGTAGCGGCATATAAAATACATCATCTGACAAATTTCAACTGTCTCATTATCAAGGTTAACATAAGATATAGCCTGGTGACAGACGCACAGACAGAGGGAGGGACAGCGGAGTCTTATTAATAGGGTCCCGTTTTACTTTTTGGGTACGGAACCCTACAAATTTAGTTTTTCTTAGTGCGAGTGGGACCACGTACATTCGTTCGTACTCGAATTTATAGCAACGCCTCCCCGTTAGTTTTATCTATATCGCGGCTGTGCGCTATGGAGCTATCGAGCTTGCGCACCGTCATCTGTTCGGTGTACTTCTGTGATACATACGGAATGAAATTCAGTCGACTTTTTAAATATTTAATTCACGATCTTTAAGAACGGATTAAAATGGCAGTTTAAGTAAATTAAAATAAAGTGCCTTATAATACGTTACACTCTTTCTAAAAGTATGTTTAGGTATATTTTGAAAATACGCGACAAGAGTCGAAGTCAACAGGGGCCTTTAATCGGAGACAGTATTAGACACACTACACGGTTTATTTATTAAAAATATAGAAACCACTCATGAAAGTTTTTCATGATGGTTAAGTGAGCCTCATTTATAAATTGATATTTAGTATACCCACTACCACCAAACCTAGATTATTACCGACCACGTTTCCCCGACAGGCACTTCACCAAAACTTCCCTGTATTTGAAAAACAAGAAAGTTTTAAAAATAAGATCCTAAAGAATGGTTTCTCTAGCTTAATCTTTACGCAGAAAAAAATGAAGTCGATTCCCGTTCTTGTTGTACACTTAGCTATTTACTACGCCACGGATTTTAATGCGGTTTTCATCAACTTCAAGATGAAGTTTCAAATGTATTGTTATGACACATTGTATTCGTGTGAAGGCGGGGTGGGTCGCTAGTTGGAAGTAATAAAGTTACTCGATCCCCTAAGCAATTAACAAATATAATTGGTATTACACATGTTCGTCAAAAAATATTATTTAAAATGGTTCTTGCAACAAACCGTGTGTATCGAGCTTGCGAGCTAATGATACACTGATTAACAATATTCGGGGTAGATAGCAGTGAGTTACTTGTGAGGGAGGCGGGGCGAGGGGCTGCCGCGATGTTAGATATTGCCTGCGCCGATTTATGCCAACCTCTTCGTATTAACTGATATCGCCCACTAAATATGCCATTATATGCGAAGCAAATAATACTCTCTCACATTTACGATCCGGATTGTGATTTTTGTTTTTATTTATTGCTGAGAAAGGAATTTGAAGGCAGTTGAGATAATATCAATATTTTCTGTTACATCGCACCGATTATTACTGCGAATTGTAATGTTATTTAGACTCTGTAACGTCAGACATGGCACTTGTAATTATTGTTCTTAGTAGAGTAGATAGTTTAATAATAGACTTTTATTACAATTCTCCTTCCAACGTGGCTGTTATACTTTACACTGTCACTGAAACATTTGGAGCTTTAATTGCAAAGCATTTTACCAACAAAGCTTATTGTTAACCAGTGTTATTGAATAAATATATAAATTCTATTAAGTAATGTAAATCATGACTGAGAGAATCTTCGTTTAGTTCAGTTTTATGTTTTATTTTATATTTCCTACAAAATTATTCTTATTCATCATTATTTCGGCCTAAAAGTGACTTCTGCGGGATTGTATTCTTACTAAGACAAGTAATTTTTTTCATTAAAATTAAAAACTAAGTTTTATCGTAAATAAAGCGCAATATACTTTAAGTATAAAAAATTATATATTAAATATCACTAGTAACAATTGTCACAGATATTAGGTAACATTTTAAGGGACTGTGAAATCCGTCTAAAACAAAGCAAAGATTTACAAACTAGCCTACTTATTTCGTTTATTGTTCAAAATTGTATACCTAAATATATATACAAAGACAGATTCTCTCGCTTCAACCGAAAGAATTTTTAGGCGAGACGGAGTTGGTCTATTACTACAGATTATTTAGCAAAATCAAATTTACACATTTTAGCACAAGCATATATAAAACACAAAACTCAGAGCGCATATCAACTTAGAGTGGTACATTTATTGTTTTGACACTATGTACTAGTCTAATCGACATCTTAATATCAGCAACTAAAAACAGAAAAATGAATTATAGAAATCTGTGGTATTAATTCAACGCAAGATGTTATTATGATAGCAAATTGTAATTCTATTATACTGAAGCTTTGTCTGGTAATTTTATCTTATCCTAAAATCGTAGTGCACGGCATTTAGCATTATGCTAAATGTGGTGTTCTCGTTTTTTGTCATTTAAGAAATTTGTTAAGGTCACATTTGAATTTTACTAAGTACTAATTCGCATTGCTTCATCCATTACGCTTTATAACTTTTAAAAACGCATTATTATTTAACACTTCGTACTTGGCAGCACAATATGTTGCTCTATTAACATTATCGAGACTTCTCTTGTAAGCTTACCTATCTCTTTCACCCGTGGGAGAGCCACGCTTCGGCATGCATGGGCCGGCTCGACCGGAGTGATACCACGGCTTTACAGAAAGCCGTTGTAAAACAGTGCCTGCGCTTTGTTTCACCGAGTGAGTGAGGATACCGGAGGCCCATAATCCGTCCCTTCCCCTCATCCCCCTCTCCATCCCCCAAGGCCGGCAACGCACTTGTGACGCCTCTGGTGTTACGGGTGTCCTTGCCGGCGGTAATCGCTTACCATCAGGCGATAGGTCTTCTCTTTTGCGCCATATACCATAAAAAAAAACCTTATAATTTAGCTACGTTATTGTCGAATAATTCATTTTGAGATTTTACGCATTTATAAACTTGTATCTTGGAGCCAATTTGTTTCCTGTCTATATTGATTAATAACGTTCTTTGAAATAGTATATGATTCATAACTCGGAGACATATTTGCAGTTATCAAAATGATCTGCTAATTATGTCGAATCCAGGTAGATTGGCTATCAGACCTATCACATATGTCCCACCCTTTGTTAAGAATGGAATAAAGCCAATTTATAAATTCGTCTCCAACACGAGCACCATTAATTATGTTGCTGGCTGGGTGGCTGAGAAAAACTTACTCCACTCATTCCACTATCAATACCATCGTGTGTCGTCCCTTTTACTCTTCCAGTTATATGATCTTTTGTCCCAATTACACAAAGAAGTATGTCACATAGCCTTCTTTTGCCTTGTCAACTTTAAGCCTGTGGAATTAGGATCAATTTTGAATGTCCAAATTTAATGAAATTACTTTTTCGGAAATGTGCTCAATTTGGCATCCCTTTCTATTGTTTTGTCCGCGAGCCTCCCCGGCGTTAATGGTGTTATCTGGAGCCTCGAACGCAGGCACCTCTTCGTATATTTCTTTATCTTGTCCACTCTGTTGGCGGTTACCAACATTTTGTTTTTTATTCATTTGCTAATTTTGAAAATGAGAAGGCGTTCGCGATCACATCTTTAGTGATCGTAGATTTAGGCTCGCGCGCATTAATAAAATTAACGAATGTTTTTTAAATTAATTGAACGCATCGTACTTGGAATTTCATTATCCTGTATCGGATGCCTTCTTGGTATTACCCTTTAATTCATTTGAACTAACAATATATCTTACATTTGAGTTTGTTTCAACAAGTGTATTATTCAGCTCTAAAATGAATACCGCTTATAGGTTTAATATATTTTACATCTATCTTCAAAGAGTGTCAGTAACCATATCCAGGAAATATCTAGTACACTATGACATATATTTACACACAATCTCTATGCGTAACAAGGATGTTCATATTAGTGTTGTCTAGTAAAAGCAACTAATCTGAATGTGAGACTTGCCATAAGACTTGCCGAAATTGTTTTTGAGCTATTTAGTAGGAAACCCTCTAATATTAAATTGCTATATATTGTTATATATATTTTTTAAACGTTAGCCCTTTTTAAATAGCAAATTACATGTAGACCTCATTTTCATATTTGACCAAGGCATCCACTACTTTTTATTGGTTGACTCTCATAAGCCTCCCTGTTAATGCCTCGTTTCAAGACAAGTCTTGTTTATCCAGCAGCATGTCTTATTTAATATTTTGTCTCTATATTCCAAATTTGTTCTTTACATCTTTTGCAACAACCAGGAGATGTACACTTAATCTTGAGAGTTAATCAATTGAATGGTTAAACTTTAAGGCAACATTTTCCTATACTCATAAGTAACTATTTAATGCATAAAAGTGGTCGCCCAGTGGTCGAAATTTGTTTTTTTTAGTTTGAACTTCATTAAGAGAAACCTATATTGTCAAGGCATAAACCTCTTTAATCATTCATTTCATCATGGCCACTTTGTGTGTCAAATACATGCTAGTGTGTAATGTCTTTTTTTATTGATTTAATATATTTTATGTATAATTAAAAAAAATAGTTTTCTGCACTTCTTCTCTATACAAACTACAAGTGTGCGAAATTTTATACTCCTCCGCCCGCGCAATATTCATAAAAAGCGGTACAAAGTTTTCGTTTCACGTGTTAATACATAGATTATAATGGTATTTATTTCTCCATTTTAGTTATAACAATTTTATCAATGCAAGCAAGCTGAAACCTCTGCGCGATTTTATCTCACAATGTACGAATAAATGAATATCATATCGAGCACAAACAAACATGAACAATCCTCACCACTTCCCATGATTGTTTACATTAAATTACAACAGTTGGTTTATAGGTGGTATGTTCATAATAGTCGCGAGTTGTGGTCGGCTGAGACAGCGGCGCGAGCGCTGAGCCTCGGGCAGGGGCGTAGCCGACGCATGCGCGGGCCACCCCGACGACGACGCCCCACACCGCACGCGGGATTTGCACAACACCTTGACTATGTAGAAATTCTAATAAACCCTACGTTCATTCATATTTACATATGACCTGCTTTCGACCAAAGTTGTCCTGCCAAGAGACACTTTAATAGAATTATTGCCCCGTGTTCAAGGAATAAACCTTAGCAATTTTACTCAGTGCAGATCTAGTAAATGACTTAATACTACTATCTAAGTAATAGTATTAATACTGTACAGTAGTAAATGATGATATATGCACCTTTTGATTTTCGAAGTAAAACTAAAGTAAATAACATTGATATTGGTGGTCTTAACCTTAGAGGTGGAAAAACATATTAAATGCGTAACGGTTTTCTTCGAGTCCGATGTCCGACAGATCATTTGGATGGATAACCTTTCACTTATCCATCCAAATGATCTGTCATATGACCTTGTCATACATCCAGACGCAAGTTTATTGTTTTAACCTCAACCTTGCAAAGCCAATTCACCTATACATTTTCCAAATAATGTTTTTTATAGGAGCACACGCAACACCAGAGGCGTCACAGGTGCGTTACTTTGGCCTTTGGGAGATGGGGTTGGGGTATGGGCCTCCGGTATCCTCACTCACTCGGTGAAGCACCCGCAAGGGCTATTTCACACCGATTTTCTGTGAGGCCGTGGTATCACGTGGCTCTCCCACGATATTAAACATTGGGTCCCAAGTACATAGATATCTTGAAGGGTAGCTACAAATATTTCATTCGAGAAATGCACCAATTTGTCAAATTCCTATAAATTACTCTTATTTATTTTACTTCGTATTAAAGGGAAGGCCTGTGTCTAGCTGTGGACTATTAAAGAACTTTGATGGTCAAAACTCTCTATATGTACGTAAATGGTATATTTCTTTTAACTACTGCCTTCAAATAACCCAATGCAGTATAACTTCGTTACTCATGTAACTTAATTACAATCGGATCATTGATAGAACAATACGGTACCGGCACGAATGGATTGCGCGGCCTCATGAGATTGCGTACGCGCAGGGCACACACATGTGATTTCACTATGTTATCTCTGCTAATACATCAATGGCTTGTCCAGTATTGTTAGTGACGCTAGTTGAAGCTATTGTGATGTCTTGTTGCAGTTGTCCTAGAGTTGTGTTGAAGATATCGAAAATCTCTTAATAATAATGTTAGAAACGAGCCTCTTTCTGTCAGACTCTTGATTTGTACTATTTGTATATGTCACTAGTTTTTATCTGTCACCTTCTTACTAATATGAAATATTATCGTGCATATTCCTTCAAGTGAATGTCCTAACAGCCGTCTAAGGGGGCAAATTAAGCAGCCACGTCTCCAGCCTATGTCCTTTAGTGTCACGAACTAAGGCCGATAATGATAATCTTATTGTGACACATATATATAGATATATAGTTACTCGCTATGTTGATATTTTATTATTTTATGGCATACAATAAATTAATATACATATAACATACCGTTTCAAATACACACCGAAATATGATCGAACCAAACCGAGTATCGATAACTCCCAATCGATATTTAATCTGCTCTTTGGACAACACTACTCCAAGAATGAATGGGGGTACTTATAACACAAAGCCCTTGTTACGTAACGTCTACAATATTATTACAATAAGGATTAGACTTGTGTCGCTGGCACTGTACTAGACTTGACATTTAGATCGGTACTCTCACGTCTTTAGTTATCTTACGAAACTAAACTGTACAAATTACTGGTTTAAAGACGATGACATTTGTGAAGTATTTAAACTCCTTTGAAAATCGCTGTAATGTATTGATCTATAGTCTCATAAGGCGAAAGTAAAAGTAAGTGATTGATGTTTTGAAAGGTGTTCAAAATAAGAAGTAAGTAGCCTATTACAGTGGAGTGTTAAAAGTGACTTGTAATGATGATTTGTTTGTTACGATTTAATCACCTTCTATTCCGCAAAACAGTGTTGCTCTAGTAGAATTTCCTGGTTAAGTAATAAAATGTATGTTATCATAGCAAATTTATGCCATGTATCAAATGTTGTACATGTGAAAGAAAATTTATTACTTTTTACACTTTAAAATACATTCCCTTTTTTTCAACACGTAGAAACCCAATTGTACTCGGTGTTATGGCGGAACAAAATTGACCAGACGGTGTGCCCCGCTGCGCCTGAAACAAAATAAATCTGCGGACAGTTATTATTAAAACATCCTGAACTTTATGTACCCTTCCTATGCCAATGTATCTACTAAAACGACGAAAAGTGTTTACTTTTAACATTACATTCAATGATGCTCGGCTCTTATTGGTCTAAGCGGGATGGTAACTATCCATTCTTAAGCACACATGCAAAATACAAATTTAATAAAAAAAGAAGCGAAATTCGATAAAATAGTTGAAAACTTTATCGTGAGCTAGATAGATGCATCTTCAGTATATTAAAGCATCCTTTTCATATTCATGAGAGAGACCTATAGGGTGAAGTGTACAACAGTTAGTCATCCTCGGTTGTGCAACAGCGTACGCTGTGGGTCAGGGCACTGGAATGCCGCCTAATTGACAGATTGCTGAGGACGTAGGCTATGTCAGTGTCACTTAATAACAAGCCTCTCGTTGCCTAAGCCTTCACTCAATATTAGATTAGCTATAAATTTTAGGTAACATGAATTTGGGTAATTTAGTTTCAATAATATGTAACGAAAAGTGACCAATTATGAATGAAGCAAACCTCAAGAGTAAAAAACAAACGACTTGTATGATGAAATATAGTAATTTTGTTCTGTATATACTGCTGTTCATGTTGTTTATGAATGTAAAAGCAGAAGGAGACGTTAACTGATCTATAAATGTGCCTTGGATTGTTAATGAATTTAAATGTTTTTAAACAATAGTGTTTAGCATTTCTTGTGGCGGTTTTTTGAGGCGCTCATAGCCCAGTTACATTCGGTGTTTTTTTTTTATTATAATAATTGCTGTCAACCTCTTGCATGACAAGAGTCTTTATTTTACATTTACTTTGTTTTTTTACTCTTTCATGTCGTTTTCATTCCTATGTCACTTTATTTTTCTCAATCGTCTTCATGCATATTTTTTCGGCAAGCTTTAAAAATAATTTCCTTTTTTCCGGATCTTGTATCAGGAGGTGTGCCTCTTCCTTCTTGAGCCGTACCCCAAGGCGTTGTTCAGCCTCATATCTCAGTGCCCCAAATACGGGGCACTCAAAAATTACCTACAGGACGCTCTCCTCCTGGGCTGGGTCGCAGATACATGACGGGCTCTCCCGACACTTGAAACGGTGCAAGTATTGGGAGAACCCCCCATGTCCCGTCAGCATCTGCGTGACAACGCCCTGGGAGCGGATCCTCTGCACCAAGCAGTACGCATCTTTCGCGTCCGGGAAGAACACTTTCGTAATGCCGCTTTCTTAGCCAACTGGTCGGCGCGCTCGTTACCATCGATGCCGGCGTGGGCCTTGATCCAGTACAAAGCCACACGTTTGCCTTGGGTCAAGGCCTCGCTGAGGTTTCGGCGCGCCTTGAT
Organism: Hyphantria cunea; assembly: GCA_003709505.1. Taxonomy (NCBI): domain Eukaryota; kingdom Metazoa; phylum Arthropoda; class Insecta; order Lepidoptera; family Erebidae; genus Hyphantria; species Hyphantria cunea. The sequence continues at coordinate 807,499 of PKRV01001350.1, forward strand.
CGCGAAAGGATGCAGGATCCCGGGGTTCGTCACCGTCTCTAGCGCTGCCCTCGAGTCGCTGTAGATGCCGCAGCTCTCCGCACTGCAGGTGAGGACTTCGGTCGAAGCTCTGCATATGGCCAAGAGCTCGGCCTGGTAGACTGTGCAGTACGCTAGCAAGCATAGCTTCCGGCTTCGCAGTTCGGCCCGGCTATCCCATATGGACAGCGCGGCGCCGACTTTGCCCTGTAGCTTGCTTCCATCTGTAAAGATGCGAAGCGACTGCACGTTGTGTTGTTCTACCGGGCTTTAGTCCTCCAGACTCTGGAACCTTAAGTCATACGCAGAGCCGGATGCGGAAGCTCTGCAAATCGCACCACACGCTCAACCTCCCGGTCGCCTAGCACTAGCCGGATTGACCCTTTGCGCGCTTCGTAGAGAGCGGCTGCCTCCTTTATTCGAAGGTCCAAAGGCAGTAACCCGGCCAGTAGCAGAGCCGAGTTGAGGGAGACAGTGCGGTACGACTTGCAGATCTTCTGAGCGAATCCTCTTTGCACAGTGTCGAGGAGCTTGCGTACACCCAGCTTCTCGACGTCGATGATGAAACAATCACCGAGGGTAATCAACGACGGCGTGGTCAGTATCTGGATGGGTGACCGCGTTTGGCATGGTACCATGAGCGTCTCCATGATTCGGAGGTCACGTTAAGCAATCGGTCCCGGTTGTTATCATAGGGTAGCAGTCGGGAAGCTTAGTTGGAGGCCTTTGGGCAGCTTAAAAACATCCAATGGTAAGATTACGTAGCCACAACGTTGTTTTGCCAGTACGTTGTTTGATTCTCGCTCAACAGTCTATTGGCTAGCAGAGGAACACTGACTTCAATGAAGATCTTCGACATCACGTATCTATTTCACATTTACACTTTTAGATTTCTCAACCTCAGTACTAATTAATCAAAGACAAACACTAAGTAAATAAAATAGAATTCTATTGTACCTGAGAAGATTAACTTTCGAAATATCTACTCAAAATTATCCAATCATCATCAGTGATTAATTAACTTTAATTGAATACATCGGGTTGTAGAGATAACTCAAATGCGCTAGTCGCTATCGAGTCACCTCGACATCGACGACGTGACTCGCGATGCATTAAGATACTGTATTACATATTTCGCCACCTACATGACCTTTAGGAGAACCTTTTGTAGTGACAGACTGTAAACAAAGACACAAAACTTTTTGGAACACATAATATTGCCAAGAAAATGTGATAGTATCTACTTTGGAGCGTGTGAAAGATTCACTAGAAAGATTTTAACGCTTTTGGCAAGGTTTTACTTGTTTTGGTTTTTATTAAGTGACGGTAAAATATTTATTATTATATATACACATAAATGTATGAAAATGATTTAAGAATTATTATTTTGCTAATAATAATCTTTTACAACATTTCAAACGCGTCATGTGTCAAGGATCTTCGAGATATTTTAATGCCTACATTTAAGGCCTATGCATAGTGTCTTATCTAAATGCACGCGGTATAACGTCCAGGCACGCGATACACTTTTAAAAATAGAACAGTCTTAAATTCGCCCCCCGCGGTGACGCGCCCGCGCCGTTCATATTGGCAGAGTGAGTGACGTCCGCTGTCCTTATTGGTAGATTAGATTTGACAGATAAGAGTAAGCGGGCCACATAAAAGACGATATGTCTCTTCCTGGTCGTTTTCAACTTGTAAAAATTTTAAAACGGTATCGCGGTAACAAAAAGGGTACGGCTATCTTACGCTCCGTTCGACCATCTCATATCTATCACATGGGAATGAAAACATCTGTCGACATTTTGTTATGTCTGGATCGTCTTTTTACGTGAGCGCGCATTATGAAGTGGTAAGACGTCTTGCTTTTGTTTGAATTGTGTAATGCGAGGTCGATCGCTGTTGGCTCGTTCATACTTTGTTACAAGCTCAAACTGGTCCAGAGGCTCCCTCTGGACATTATCTGTTCCCTAACATTGTAATACGACTTAAAATAACGTAAAGATAATTACTTCGATGAGCAATTGAGTAGGAATTGTAATAGTTTAGATATTGCGTAACCTACATAACCTAAATAATAATTTCATATTACATGTTATTTTTTAGAAATTAAATTAATCTATATTATATTTAGTTAAAGTATTTTTTTTGGCTTGTAATGAATAGAATACCTATTCTGAATTCTCTTTTCCAGGCGGCAGATTCTGCTCTTTCTCCCCTTGCATAGAACAAGTACAGAGGACATGTATTGCGCTTGAAGAGCATGGCTTCCAAGAAGTATCTACGATGGAAGTATTGCAGGCAGAAGTTAAGGTCAGCAAGAGAACGGTTCCTGTAAGAGATTTATCTTTCCTCAAACAAAAGGTAAGTTTGAACATCCTATGCTAGAAGTACATATACAACTTATCTCCATTTTTATCCTTCATACCATCAATAGGTCTTGAAGTTTCTCAGCTTGTCTTTGGTGGGTGAAATAGATACTTACATAATTACCTATAAGAGTTAGCAGTTCGTTTAACGGTCTTCACGAAATTATACTAAAACGAAAAACTAAATACCTATTGGCTTACTGTTTCTTGATTTCTTATTTCTATCAAGATATTAAAGGATTTACTACTTGTGAGGTATGATGTATCATTACTCTTAATTACGTACAAGATTCCACAGGACTTACCGATTTGCCATTACATAATTAAGTGTAATTAATTTAACTTGACTCAACTATCATGACCAATACAACCGTATATTCATAATTTTATCTTCTAATTTCAAATTTACATTTAGCAACAAAGCATAGTTATCTACATCAGTTAATTCGCTAATAGCTGTATCTGGGCCACACTGACCTCCCTGATACATTAAGTCAGCTAAGTTACGACGCCGCTTCAAGCACACGTCGAGGATCGATCAGCCACTAACGAGCAGATAATTGACAGTATCACTTGGTATAGCCTACTGTGTATACTTGCGTCTTAAGGCCATTAGACACATCGGTGGTTTTATATGTATAAACTAGCTAAGCCCCGCGGTGTTACTCTCGGTCGTTGTAGTACGCGCGCCGAAACTCTTAGTTCCTCCTTGATATAAGGAGTAACTTAGATTCATCTAAATCAGCCACCAGGGAAAGTCTTTTCAAAATCAGTCCAGCTATTACAGAGATTAGCCGAAACAAACAGACAGGCAAATATGTTAAAAGTTGTTTTTTGATGTAAGTATGTACTGTGTATACTTTCATGTGCATTTAATGAAAATCTGTAAATATGAAATTACATATAGACACTTAAATTTTGTTTTTAGTATAGATATAGGTATAATTACTGCGGTACTTTATACCTATTACGGATCTCAGTTGAGATGTAAGGATCTGAATTATAATACGAGTATTTGTAAGTCTCCGTGCGACTAACATAGCATCTTATAACTTTAACTACTTGTGATGGTCTGGTACTTGTATTGACTTAACTATCATTGTATAAACCTGACCGGAGTGATACCACGGCCTCACAGAAAACCGGTGTGAAACAGCGCTTGCGCTGTGTTTCACCGAGTGAGTAAGGATACCGGAGGCCCATACCCAACCCGTTTCCCCGTCTCCCAAGGGCCGGCAACGCACTTGTGACGCCATTTGTGTTTCTTGCGTCCATGGGCGGCGGTAATCGCTTACCATCAGGCAATACGTCTGCTCATTTACCCCCATTGCATAAAAAACGTTTTTATATTTTTTTTATCTTTATATTAATATTAGTCTTTTAACTGATCTCACCAACCTCCCACACGACAACACGTACTAGCTTTGGTAGTCACCGTTTTAGAGTGATAATATTACTCTCGAACTAAATCGTCTGGTTTTTCCTCCCTGTGCCGAGCAGTCAAAACATGGAACTCACTTCCAGCTCACGTCTTTCCTTCCAGCTTTTATCCCCGGGTGTTTTAAGCAGGGCTTAAAAAATTAAGACTAAGCTGCTATAGTGTGAATCGCCATGCTGATTTATATTTCGCAATTCGGTTACGCAGGTTTCATACAAAAAACTTTATTCTACATATCATATTGAGTCATAAACAATTCAAGCCTGTTCGGAGCTTAAACCCTTTTTAGAACAATCCTAATGAGCAGCGTGTACATTCTAAAATGAATTATAATGATGGGATATGAATAGAGTTTCCAGTTTACATACTTGATTCGGCGTATAATTGGATTACTTAGATACGCAAAACGTCCAGTGCTGAATAAATGGGGTCATAAGGCTTCACAGTGTGGCCACTAAGTTTGTTAAATCTGTTCCTATAATTTTTTTGGCTGCTAGAACTTGAAACACTGTTGAATACAAACCAACTTTTCGCTTTGAATTATTTATTTCTTACAGTCCGTTAGGATTTACCGACTAATGTTAGTGAAATATCGCAGTTAGTTTATTCCTAAATTAAAACTAATTTAGCCTATGAGTAACAAATTTTGCAAAGTGCGTTATATGCGTAACTTTAATTTTAATTCATTTGTAACTTACCAAGTAAACCAACCTTTTATGTTACTTTTAGCTTATTTCTATATGTTGATAGACAGACAGTACAGACATATAGTTTAAATATCACGATCCTTTGATTTTTTGGAGCTAATCGGGAGATGTAGAATTGGTAGTGGAACTCTTCGCTGGCTACTGATGAAAATTGAACGAGTGAACTGAATTAATCGTTTTGATGAGTTTAACAGATTGGGCTTAGTAACAATGATCTGATGGACTAGGATGGAGATAGATTATGAGAGTATAATTTTTTAGTTTTACTAAATTGCATTAGATTTTTTAGACAAATCTTTACATACTATAAAATGAAGTCGCTTCTGTTGTTTGCTTAGATTTTTTACACTACTCAACAGATTTTAATGCAGTTTTCAATAATAGACAGAGGGATTCAAGAGACAGGTTTCGAGTAAAGGAAATTCGAAAATTTCAAATATTTTCGTGCGAAAATCCGCCAGGTCGCTAGTTGACCATGAAACCTAATGCGCTCGTCTAACGGCCCCATCCTAAGTTCTCGAGTGACTTAGATTGAAGTTGCAGAAAGTTGAAGTGGATGGGGTACTAGCCCGCCCATCACCGTGAATAGTGATCGTGTTTCGGATTAAATGGGAGTACTTGGGTAAACTCGTTGATTGATTGATGTAAATTGATTGCTTGCCGTGAAATATATTGAAGAATGTTTTATTTTATGTTCTTTTAACACTCGTGTTCAATGTTATCTAGTTGGGCGTTCGTAATTATCAACCCTCGACGCAAAGGGTATAATAAGTTTAACGTGTGTATAGGTTAGTCTTGTTACGCCATTATTACTCTTAAACTGATTAACCGGTGTTGGTTAAGTTTATTTAACGTGAGAGGTAAACTGGTCGTGAATATTTTTACTCATATTATAGCTATCATTGAAGAGAATCTATTTTGCTGCTTTTTTAACGTCAAGAGAGCATAGAGTCAGATATATTTTAATTTATTTAGTGTAGTTCTTGCTCAAATTTTCTTTTAAGTGTTTATATCTGTGGTCTAATACCCGTAATACAAGCTCTAGCTGGTTTGGGATTAGATGGCCTTGTGTGTTTAATTTCCAAAAATATGTATTTATTTAATCATAAAAAATCTTCACTTACCCACGTATGTTAAAAAAAGTTGATACTTTAAGTTAGGCTTTAAAGACAAGTAGAGACGCTAAGGGTCAGGAAGACGGTCTCTACTACGGACTGTCGGACTCTATTACGGTCCTTGATAAAAGAAAGAATCTTAGGTTATCGTCGACTATCAATCATTTAATGTTTTTACTAGCCTATTTAGGAGTGCAGTTCTCAACCTAAGATTTGTTTTTTTTAAGTCAATAAATTATTATTATTATTTACTTGACTCTAGATAAAATAGGCTACCAATAAAGGCTACATAGCAACTAAATACTACCGGCTACTGCTACTTTATTGTGATTACCAATTCTAATAAATAACTCCATAATCAACAACCATAAACAATTGATTTATTTTAAATGTTTCTTTTTTTTTAAATAAGAGTTTGTTACTTACTAATAAAAAAATAACTTTGAGCCGTTTCAGTTGGTACCCATATTCGGTGGGTTGTTCAGAAATATGTTAGTCGCCATTTTTTCAAAGCGGACATTATAGATTAATAATAATTTTAAATAATTGCGTTATCATAACTAAAGAGACATTTTAAATTTCAGCTCAATCGGAAATCGGGAAGTGTTTCCAATTTAACTTTTAAGATTTGATTATAGGCAAACATAATAATGTAATAATATGTAAAAGAATTTGTTTAGTATTAGAACCTTTATACAAACAAACTCTTCAGAATAAGTTCTACGGGTATGCAATGTACATAGAAACGAATGATATCGTTTTCAAAGCAGTATATATTACAGCCCAGGTGGGACCAGGTGTCGTCTATATCAGACGGAGCTGAGTCTCAACACCGTATTGTCTCATTGTTAGTCAGATGCCTGTCGGCGATTGTCACAACTTGTTGCTATTCAGAGAGGACTGTACTATCATAATGTAAATAGGCCTTACGGTGTTGGTGGTGGTCTTCGTTAGATAAAAATACGTTGAGACACTGATGATACATTATTAGTTCTACTTACTCACCCTTTATAACTAAAATATAGCTAACCCAAAAAAAAAAATAAACGAAGTTATTATCATAACATATTGTTTTTATACACTGAATTGAGAAGAAAGGAAAAAGTATACCACCGACAGATCTTGATAAAATATGCCCATATTTTACAAAGAGAGTAATATCTTTCTCGAAATTTCATGTCTTCTCCTTGGCCTTTATGTTGATCCAGTAGCAATGCAATTGTCAATATTACTTTAAACAAAAAAAAATCGTACTAACTTATTGCTGGATCGTTACCTGTGCACACACAAACGTAGCTATTTACAAAAAGTTAAATTTTTAATACGATATATAAACACGTACTCCACTCGTTATCTGTAACTTTAGAAATACTAAAGTAATGTAGATAACCCAGTGTAAACATACATAGTAATCACAGTTTTTTATCTCACGTTCATCAAGTCATTATCAGATCAATACTGCACTAATATTTTTTACGGCGACCACCTGTGATCAAATTATACAGACCACCAATATCGCTATAACCGTACATCACTGTGAGATAAAACTGAATCAGCATAAACAAAGCAAACCTTCGGACTTGCGAGTATATGTTATTCGAACGTAATCATAAATTCTGTAAAGCGTTAATTATGAAAATTACGATAGCTAACGCTTTTAAGATAGATTTCGTACTATCCATATATAATAGAGAAAAATTATTGATCTATGATTTATACAGAGGACTATGCGTTGTAAAATTTGTGGTGTAGGGTTTGAAATCCTATGTCATAATTGTATTCGTATCACCGGCGACGTATCGGGCTGCGTTCGGCAACGTCACGCGCGCCGTTTGTCGCGAGCGGTCACGTTTTGCGAACGGTAGCTAAGGGCTGTCCATACAATACATTAGTATTATCGATAAAACACGCCGATTCGTTGCAAATATGCTAACAGTTTTCTGGGTCACTTCTTACCAAAACCTTCAAATAAAATATGAAATATCTTCAGCAATTAACGAAGAATACAATTTACATGGTTAATTATTATTTGTTGATTCCTTGTCTCAATAAAATATACAACTTATGCTCAAAATATAACTAACATATTTTCGCCATTACTCATGCCTTATTTGCAGTCTTACTTAGCATTACTTCACACCACACAAGTGCAAACATTGCGATTAAAACAAGATAGAAATGAGATTTATCGATAAAATTCTTTTGCATGCAGCCGTGCCTAACAACAAAGCTTACACCCGTGAGAAAATCTGAGATGGTTTTTAAATCTAGCTAAAAGGTTGGGTATGCCCATTCTCATATATTAAAACTACATTACTCGATTACCTTTAGGTTTTCTTGGTGCCTTACCTATTTAGGTTAATGTGATTTATGAATATGTTCGAACTACAACGATGTTTTGCGATGCTTTCAACATGATAAAGATCATTGATTTAAGCTTCACGCTACTTAAACTTATAATAAGCAAATATGGATATCGACAGTGACTTTTTAATTATTAATATAAAAACCGAACTGTTATTTATACGGATTCTAAAGATGAAGTTCTGGAGTAGCGTAGGTAGAAGTAGGAAGCACTACTGCTAATAGTTTCTTATTAATAAAATAAAAATTCAAGTTACCCTTATTTTAATTCTTCTGTCTACCTTTCAGTTTTCATCTTATAAGTTCAAAACACCCAATATGTATGTTTTTAAAGACTTGAATGAAGTTCAAAAGTAGAATGGGTCTCACTTATTTAAGAAAAAGTACATAAATGGTGAAAATGAGGCAAATGGTCATTCTAATTACTATTTTTGCGATGAGTGACGATTATACATATTATTATGATACATTAAAAATTACTATAACACTATTAATTGAAAAATGCAATCACTTAATTTAAAAATCTCGAGTTTAAATCTTAATCTTTTGCCTATTCTGACTGACTCAGCTTCTTTTTTTGTACGAGTAGCTTTGTTAACTATCCTTAAAACTGTAAATAACACTGAAAGTTTACTGACTTGTTTTGTTTAGAAAATGTTGTTATTTGCCATTTACTAGATTTTGAATTACTTTAGACGCGAAGTTCCTCAACAACCAGTTTGATTTATATTTGAAATTATTATCTCGACACTGCTAAGAGAATAATATAATAATAAAACACAACTAAATTAACAAACTTAGCAACAACCGCTTCTAAATCATTCACCACTGCAGACAGCCAGTCGCCTACTATCCCTTCTGTATATAAATCCCTGTAAATCTTAAGCAACGTATCACAGATAAGGTTGAAAGTAGCCAATCTGCACAATTGAGTAGCTGGACATTGATAAATTATCAAACTAGATCTTGTTAGCCCACAGCGGTATTTAACATTCATAAATTTTAGCAAAACGCATGCCGCTTATATATTTTCCACCACACGTGCGTTTGCGCAGGAAATATTTCGATTAATTTTACGTGATCAAGCTTTTAGTTCGATTTAAGCAGTTTATTATTATTGGGGTTTACTTTAAGAGCTATATTCGTGTCATGTTTCTCTCTAAGTAAACTGTGGATTTCAAAACATGTTTTGTGTTTCTTGCAGACAGAGGAATGAAATAGAATGTCAATATGTCATTGTCATTACTATTCGCGTAACTTAATTAAAAAAATAACGATAAAGATTAAAGTTCTCTCTCTCTCTCTTCCTCGGTGAAAATCTCCACCTGGTTAATTGACATATAATAAAAGAAGAGAATAGAGATCTTTAAAAAATTCAAGTTACGAACTCATTCTAATGGGTCCAATATATGTTGTCATTAGATGTCTAATGTGAGATAAGAGGGCTGTTGATGATCAGGAATTTATATTTCATACTGATTTATTTACTGATTTCTGAACTTTAAACAACTGTTGGATATAAAATTTATTCGATATAAAATTTCTACAAAAACTGTAACGCTACCTCCCGTACTATTTACTAGGCTTATGTCTAACAGCGTACGTCTTGCAGCTGAGCCTTGTTGATGATAATGAAATTTAAAACTAAAATGGGCTTACTAAAATGGACCTTATAAAATTTATTGCAAAGGTGTAAAGCTCACTATCGACTGATTTCTAACATTAACTTGTACAGTATTAGTTGGCATCATTCTGTTACTTACCTACCTATACCTCCTATCCTCTATGAAGTACATATTCTCATGCTACTCTTTGGAGCAATGACAGTTTATTAGCTAGCTAGTCTAATACTTCTAGAAGCAAAAAAACTAGTTGCTCTCCGTGAGTGCCAACAGAACTGAAAACTTGAATATTAACGTTGTGCTTTTTTGATATTTTGGAATGGTCGGGGAATAATTTTGCAGGAATTGCTTTAATAATGAGTATAAAAGTACTTATCATTTATGTGGTAAAATACAAGGTTTATATAGTGCTTTATGACAATTTATAGTCTACTCTCCCCCGTCTTACGAATTTTCGACCAGGTCACGTGGCCTGACGCGAGTTTAAAATTTTTGTACCCATCACACAAATCTTACGAATCTTCGATCAGGTCACGTGACCTGACGCGAGTTTAACATTTTTTACATATCACAAAAAATGCACAACGTTGCTAAAGAAATTTTTACTTCAATAACATATGTTTTCAATCAGTCCAGCCGTCTTTTATTAATCACTTTTATCATATAAAAAAGAAAGTAAAATAGTTCAACAAATTAAGCACCTAATTCTGTTTTAAATTACTTATAATTGAATTTCATTTTATGCCTGACTCCAGACTGCTCACTCAATTCCGTTCAAAGATAGAAGTATTAGGCACTTTAGTTTTGATTTTTCGGATAGCAATTTAAATATTACTACTGTTGATTATCGTACATATAACATCTTCCTTTTTTGATTCGACAACACAACTTATGCTCACATATACACAAGCCTAATAAGGCCACCTGCAAACGAGAGCGATGCTCCATCGCAAATCAACGGACCTAATACCCCTGTCACCATTATAGGACGGGTGCCTTGTACCGGTCTAGTGTATGAGGGGAGTTACGTGTGCCTAATGTGGCCCTATTCTGAATGCAGCCTTAATCTAGGCTCTCAGTTTTAAATAGGCTTAGGAAGATTTTCTTTGTTTTAAGATTTACTGCTTTGGCTTGGCTTACTGTTTTCTAATAGCGATGTGGGGTAATTGGTTTGGATCTTAACCGCTTTCGTTGTACTTTGTTTCTTTATGGTATTATAGGGAGAATACTAACCACACATTGGCAATCTTTACAACTAGTCGAAGCTTTAAAAATTCCGACAACAGCCTTTTTACAGTACTTCGATATCGTGTAATTTTTAGATCATGAAGGTCTGTGGAAGAAGTTCAGACTATCGTAGTAAACTTGAAGCCGACCTCAACTTAGTTTGGGAAAAAGACACAACGAAAAGAAAGTTTTTATTAAAGTAAAAAAGGACGATTTACCTTTAATTTAAATTTCAAGTCTCCGCACTAACATATTAACCTGATCCTCTAGTAACCAGTGTTACCATACTCCCTTTTTAGCCTTCATCAACTCCGGTATTCTGATACTCTAGATGAACCGTGTAATGTCCCTCTAAATTTCATCACGAATTGCTATTGTGGCGGCCGTATTCGAAATTACAGTAAATGAAGAGGCATTGTAAACTTTTAGCTGCGGTTCCGTCCGCGTATGTATCGGATATCGCTGTAATCCTTTTTCGTGGTTAATAAATAGCCTATGACATACAAATACTGTGGCTTTTTATTTGCAAGATAATTTTTTAAATCGGTTACCTTTTAAAATATTATTATAAATGTAAAACCGGGCAACTTTACACAGTTTCTTTAAGCCTATTGACACTGTAATAGTGTGATTCACCATTCTAATTTAATTTCATACTCAATTCAAGTTAGTACGCACAGAACACATAACTAAAGAAATCGAACAAAATTCTCTAATTACTATCTCAACAAGCGTCTGTCCTAATTTAGATAAGGCATTGTTTACTAAAATGATTTATGTGCGTCTGCGCAGCTGCGCCGAGATCTGCTCATTTCGGACAAAGCACACCACATTCCCACATTACTTACGGATATGACTGATTGCTGTATAATACACCTTCATTGTGTTATCTTCTCATATCCATATCGGTCTAAACAGATCTAAATATATTCTTATATAAAAAGTTTGTTAAAAGATTGACTCATTTCAAAAGGAAATCGGATTTTTTAATTGAAATATTTTTTTTTTTAAATTTGTTATGGAGTTGTTTCTCAAACTTTTGGTATCATAACACTTTACAATAACTTATTAATGTTAGTAGTTGATTTATAAATATATACAACATAAATATACATTTAAACATAAATATAACACAATAATATCTCGTAATTCACGTTGTAAACCTTTAAATTTTGAGGAGCTCGGATATTCAATAGAGCTCAAGATTGGTGAATCGATAAAGAGTGAAACTGACTGTATCTTAGCGACTGTCAAGTCAAGAGTTCGAACAGCACAATCAAATAGGATCGTGTTGTCATTCTTGTGGCGGGAAAAAGAAATACTGTCATGTTTGATTGTAGTTCGATTGAGTTGTGTAGTACCTTGATGGAAATGTTTGCTTATCTTTTTATTTGCCATTTATCAATTGCCAAGATCCATTACAGTAAAAACATAGATCGTCACTATCGAAACCTGGAAATACTGTATTGTAGGTATTCCAGTCTTATAAAAATAGCGTTTTACTGTGTTTTTATATATTTTTACTTTTCTACTGGCTTTGTATTCAAGAGGAGCTTTCAGTGCTCGTATTACAAGAACCACTATGTTCTTAGCCTTAACATTTACTGTACTTGTGAATTTTTTAGATTTAATAATGTGGTCTCTTATATCATCTCGAATTTGTAGTCTCAAAATTAACACCTGTTAACAAAGTTTATTACCAACTTATACAATCACTCAATAATCCACGATCAAACATTCTTTAGAATTAATCTGTAAATCATTACTGGTATAAATTGTATTTAATTTCACGGTCCAATCTAAACCGGAGCTGGGGTAATGACGCGTGCGCAGCGATACGATCTAATCGCGCGATCGGGACGCACTCATTGTCGCCATTGCGCTCCCCAGTCGCGTGTCCAAACATTGTTTCCTGTGGTATCCCGTTTGACTTGATTTCGATGCTGAGTGATGCTTGATTTACATTTGGGACATGAATAGATTAATTTCTTTTGAAATTTTAAACTTGTTGAATAGTGTTTATTTGAATCTTCTAAACTTTACTGTACTTTTGACTCATTTAACAATTTAAAGAATATTGCTTTTAAATCAATACAAAGCTCTGACTATATATATGATCAATATGAATTAACGTATATATTTAACACGGTTAAATGTGTTGATATAAATTAAAATACAGCTTGCTTATTTTTCTTTTATTCCTGTAAACTGAGATAGGGTCATTAGCTAAGATGCGAAAGCAACAAATTTGTTATTCGTATCTGTTATTTCGAAACAGCCTTTTCATTTAATATTAAAGTACTTGCGAAACTTCCTCTGTATTTCCTTTTAGTCTTGGCATGATCTTAGATTAGCCAGATGTTTATTTCGTAGATTTGCCCGTTAATCTAAACGAAAATTCTCCTTCAGTTTATATTATTATAGTATAAATTACTGTAACCATTCCCATCAAGGTTGATAAAATAAAATACACTTCGGTATAACTTATGAAAGGATAAATATTTGTTAAATTTTTAAGGTACTGTTTTCTAATAAAAAAGATAACCTATTAGTTCATATTGTTATAACCGCCACTTATTTTGTTATAAATTTAGTCCAATAATAGCTGTTAAGCAGTCTAAAGCTTCACAACATAAGGTAGACGAGACCAAACGCCAGACGTCACATGCAAATCACAGAACAAAGAAGATTTAGGGCAGTGTAACACGATCCTCTCTATATTGTTGAGACATGTGACGCAACTTATCTGTCGCATGTGCGGCTAAGATGGCGGCGTGATCGAGGGCGACAGCCGTAGCGAAAGGATGCGCTTGCGCTGCGAAATCGTTTCTTACACTTTGCCGTACCTCTTACGTAAATTATTCCACAAATACCCTATTAAATTGGAGCAAGTCAATTGAGGAATGTTTATTCAAAATTTTGGAATTTCAACTCGTTGAATGTAAATTTCGATATTGAAGCAGGCTAGAAGTGTCTAGTAAGCACTAAAAGCATTAAAGTAAGTAGTAAAATAACGCACCGATTTAAATCTGCTTATTACAAGCTTTTATTTAACTTACACTTAAACTTAAGTGTGTTCGGCTAGGTTCTTGAAAACGAAATTATAACTACTTCCCAATTTCTGATTTGTTTCGGATTTTATATACATGTACAGTACTGGGCAAGATATAATGTATTTAGACCTAGAAAGAGACATTCGGCTTTGTAGAGCGTGGTCTCTTTCACACGAAATACTAACTAACTAACTAAAAAAACTAACTCCACCGCATTTGTCGAACGACTGACAAAACGTAACACACGACACTAGCCGAATGTCTCTTTCTAGGTCCAAGTGCATTATTTCTTGCCCAGTGCTATATCTTCAGTGACAATACAATAGTATGGTACTATTGGCTACCAAGGCTTTGATGATAGAGCTAAAAGACAACCGTAGGAATTTCTTTAAAAAGCCTATCGAGTTTGGGCTTTTTTGTGGTTTGAAATATGTTCCTAACAATTCATCTACTAAATCTACTCCAGTGTCCTTTGAAGAGATGCTTTTGTGTATCAACGAGAAACAAATTTTCATGCTAGTATATTTAGATTACGTTTCCGCGGATGAATGTCTAGAGTGAGTTATATTATATGACATATTTATTGATCATCTATAGTGGCATATCACGAGAATACAGTTTAATTGTTGTTCAGCGTATACCGTATAAGGACACCACACATTGGCAAATGTTTGTACGCTCTAACATCTCCGCACCGTTACGCGATTCGATCTATAAATCCCAACTTGACAAAATAATAGGCTAGCCGATAGTTCGAGGCCATTAACGCCCAGAAAGATATATTGAATCTACTCTTCTCAATCAGATACCTTAATAGAAGCTAGTGGCTGGTAATAGAAAGTACACCTTAATGTTATTGTAACGGTCTGGAAAATTTGCTGTCTCACAAATCTTTACAAACACAAGCTTGCCGTGCGAATAATTCTCGACCACAAAGCAGTATCACCACATACTTCTTATCCAGTGACGCCATCTAACGTAATACCATAATAAACAAATATTACCAAATATTAAAAAAAATACAACTTTGCAGACTTAAATATGATGAAGATGTTAAATATTGAGATGTTACTGCTCCTCAATTTCACGGTATTTTTATGGAACAAGGATTAAAAAAGCAGACTGATATGCCGCTATCGTTACCAAATTATACATAAATTCAATGCCTAAACATAAATGAAAAAAAAACTTAAATGACAAACTTTAAGATAGCATAAGAGCAAACCGCAACCCATCGACACTACTGGCTCAAGAGATACTAGTGCAATGCCGCTCTTTTAATAGAATTAAAATGAGTTTCAGTACTTGCCATACTTCATCACTTGGTGAAAGGTACTAACACGATTTCTTAGCATCAAATTTCTGTAACACCGAAGTATCACCTCGTTTCAGCTAGCTCATATGTTTTATTTATATGTGTATAGTATATGGTTCTTCCATGTACCTCTAATCTAAGGCCTACAGATGGCTCATAACTTAATACAATTGTTTTCTATCAGGTTTTAGTAAATCTTTAACGGTCTGCTGAGGTTCTAGCATCTGGACATTATAGTAATATTTATATTTATGCTGTTTTATAGACACACTGGAAATCTTTTTGTCTTCACTGTCATCTCATAATACTCCAGTAAAAATGCATCGTTCGCATTTATTATCTAATTTAAAACCTTTTGTGTGATACGTTATTTAAATATCATGATCCATAACGCACATTAAATAGTTCATCGAAGCCATAGCTATGACATTTACACCTCGCATTATGCTTATTATTTACAGATAATACCTATATGTCGTGGGCTTATTTTCTTAGTTAATTTATTTTTATGAATCACTCAACATAGTCTAGATGATAAAGAGGTTATTTGGCAAAGAAAATAATTTAATTCATAATATATTTGCCAGTTGTATATATAGAGGAGAATGAAGGAAAAAAACGCATTGCGTCCACCCCAAATAGAGAAGAGAAAAGGATAGGTAGATGATGATGACGATTTGCCAGTTGATACAAATTATTATAGTGTTGTAAATTACTATGAGAAACAGCAAGAATAGTAAATTTGTGAAAAGTATGTATAAATCAAAACTGCATAAAAAGTTGTATTGACTATACATGTTAATCCGTGTGGTATCGAATTAAGAATACATAGTGTCCTTACCCTTTTTCACCCCAGGCGTATCGTATGAGGCGATAATCCACACAGGACAATACCACTGCATAGAGAATATAAACATGAAACAGGTGCTATATTAATTCGCTCTGGCCAGCGTGGCTTAAAAGTCCAAAACCTCCTTAGTTAGGAAAGAGCTATTTTTAGGAGTGGATTATTAAACGCTGTTAACAATGATGATGATATTAGTGTCGATGGTACATTTTTTATACAAAATTAACAAGGTTATTGTATTTGTGATCCAAATCCAAAAAAAAACTTAAGAGTGCCTACATATTATAGAGATATTTTAATAAGGTCTATTCTATTACGTATCTACATGTGAAATGTATTTGTGTCTAAGGCGTGTGTCGGAATCGACATCTACATCAATGACACGCGCGACACGGACCGAATCATACCGACTAGTGTCGGCTATATCTTATGGTAAAGCCTAGCTTATATGTAACACTGCGATAATACTTGAATATTTGGAAAGTGTTGATTGTTACTGATAAGAATTGTGCTTGATAAACAATTTCAAAATGAGGTAAAAAAATAACATTCGTTTCTATATTGATGGGTAAATATTCAATCTCATATAAATTTTAGCTCTAAATTACCGCACTGTACTATTGCGGCATGAATAAAATACAACTTATTCTATAATACTTGCGACTTAATACAAAAATAACACTAAAGGTGATAAATGCTTGATTGCAAGTTCAAATTCCTGACAAACTTTTTAAGCATTTTTATTTTCGTTTTTATATAGTACAACTTAGCTAGCTTAGCCTTTTTTACCGTTATACATATTTAAAAAAATACTTATAATGCCACTGCAGCACACATTTTACAAACCTGTACTAGTACCCCACAATTAGATAATTCATGAATCATCTGAAACTCACTCAATCTTGTTAATGTTATAGTAAAAATAAAATGAATTTATTTAGTTTTTAAAACAGTTTGTTCTATTCTGTACTCCTATATAAACTAAGCTTAATTTGGTACAGCGCTTGCAAATGTGAATGTCAAGGTAAGCTATGTGAAACAAATCTGTGAGTTTGAGTGCGGAAATCGGTTCTATGTATTCCATATCGGTTGTGGCTGTTTTACCAAACGTTTTTTACAAGAAAAAAACTAAAAAATATTTTATACTTATTCTTATTCGGTTATTTTTCTTTCAGTCTCTGTTCTCAGATTTTTCAGCAAAAAATACATATGACACACCACGCCATCTAGTTTCAAATTAATCAGAGCTTGTACTATTAAAGCTGTATTAAGGAATAGAATACTACATACCTTTTCTTTAATACGTATACGCGTTAAATACATAAAAAGCTCTCGAACTTTGCAACAAATATTTACAGATCATACAATCACTTGGTCCGACCTGAGAATTGAACCCGAGATCCCAGCAATCACATACTGTACCGCCAAGACAGTCAAATAACTTTTGATCTAGACTCAGTGCACAAAGGCTCTAGCACTCCATCAGTCAACGATAACAAGCATACTTTATAGCGTTTATTAAGACTATTTATCAGCAACAATGCGAGTAATATTCTCATCTCAACCGCGATGATCTCTGAGAGGTTAAAGTGAAAGGGTCATTACGTCACAGAAACTCACAGGTCGTAATCATGGAATTGTAGTGCAATATTTATGAACTGTTACCATACTTAAGACTTAAACCCGACTGAACAAAATATTTGCGACGAAGTGTAATAATTAAAATGATTATAGATTTAAAAACATATTCCGGAAAACCGGTTAAACTTATAGCCCGATATCGTACAAAATCTTAGGTATTCCCAAAATTGCCTTACTAACCTTAAATAGTAAAGGCTGGGATAGTGAAGATATCAATATTTTAGAACTAACTAACGAAACTAACTGCAATTTTTGGCAAAAAATCAATCTAGAGAATTTATTGCCATTTAAAAACCTCTCCAAAAGAACAGATTTGAGTTATAGATTTTTTTTACCAAATAGGTCAGTTATTGTCAGTCTTCGCTCAACAAATATGTATGGATGCTTGCATCACCAAAATATCATTATTTCCCTTTTTAACCGACTTCAAAAAAGGAAGAATTCGACTGTATTTTTAAAATTTTCTTACCTCATAACTTTCCACTGGGTGATCCGATTTTGATGATTCTTTTTTTATTTGAAAGCTGGCTTTTTTTTTCTTAAAGTCGGTGTTATGTGAAAAATTTTTGATTCGCATTTTTATTTGGGGTTAGCACAATGTAAATAACAGTGTGCAGGTTTTAACTTATTCTTTTCGATTCTTTGCGGTTGTTTGCATTCTGCATGACGCCAATCCGCTATATAATTGTTCACAACCAGGAAAGACAGTAATTTAAACTAACTATAATACTTTCGTGTACTAAACTGAAATGTGTCGAGAAATATAGTTATATCGCCTCTCTAACTAGATGTGCCAATAAAGCAATTCAGGCCACAGGAAACATATCCCTAAGGTATCGTAAACAGTTTTACATGAAACTATTGTGTAAATGATTAACGTATAGTGGAATTCGTGCATCATTTGACACGTTCGTATTTATTTATGCCACTGGTTAGTGAATGGATAGACCCGATCCGCTGCTTAATCTGATTTACTGTTATAGGGATGATGCTCCGTGATATATCGTTTTAGTTTCGCCATTTCAAATAATATTATAGTTCGATTGTGCAGTATGTAACTGTAAAGTGTTAAGTTTCAATATAATTATAACTCATCTGCCTCGGTGGCGCAGTGGTAGCGTACGCGACTGCTGTCCATGAGGTCTCGGGTTCGAATCCTGGGTCGGACCAAATGTTTGTATGATCTGCAAATATTTGTTTCGGAGTTTGGGTGTTTTCTATGTATAATATGTATGTATTTACAAAAAAAAGTATTTATGTAGTAATATCAGTTATCTAGTATCCATAATACAAGCTCTGCTTAGTTTGGAACTAGATGGCGTTGTGTGTTAGATGTCCGAAATATTTATTTATTATTTATTAATTATAGGTACAGGATATGTATCAGAGTAAACCACACTAGGCGTTCGAACACCGAATATAGTACACTTATTAACCTTGATACTCGATTACTAAAACAACCGTTACAAAAATATGAACGCTTTAATTTACCATTGATTGTCCTATCGGGAATATATAGATTAATTTATATGATACAGTACTTAAAGCATTATATGCAATAACTGCCTTGTTGGTCTAGCAGTTGACGTATGCGATTGCCAATCAAGAGGTCTCGGGTTCTAATCCTACTCCGGCCAAAAGTGTTATTGAGTGTTACTGATTATATTGAGTACTTAATAAGAGCTCGGACTTTGGAAGTTGGAGTCTGAACCCCCGTAGCTTAGAGAGCACGTAAAGCTGTCAGTCCTGTGCCTGATGTCTCTCCGGTCGTGTCGATTAACCGTCCCATCGGATTATGAGTGTGAGGGAACAGAGAATGCACCTGTGCTTGCGCACACACTTGTACGACGTCAAGAATGGCCACCGGGGCCATAATGGGCTAGGAGATCATCATCAAATTGTTTTAGTTAGTTATACTTAACTTTTTATGTATAAATGTATAAAAAGTAAGTACTAGTTAAACACACATACAGTAACACAGGGTCCTCATTGTCTAATATTGTTGAGCTCGTACATACACCATCATGATCATCATCATAATCTTACACATTCCTATAGGTCTCCCCGTACCCATACACCCCACTATATTCAGGTCTATACTACCCTCATCCAACAATGATTAATGTAAAATTTAAACATTAGTAGCCGTAGAGTCTACTCTTCTGGAGGACCCTACCGTTACCTAACTCTGTAATCCATAGTTTTCAATTATTATAACCATAAATATACGTTTACTGGTAACTGAATATTCTTGTTACGTGTTAGGGTTCGATAGCTTTGAGAAAGAAACCTTCTAACGTGTAAAATAGACTGTGTAGGAACGGGTCATATGCCCCTCCAACACAAAAGGAGGATCCTCCGACCAGGCGAGCTGATCATCCCTGGCGGGCCACTTCCCAAAGGTTGATTTTGGGAAGTTGTATATATGTTAATCGGCGTGACAACTTCTATTGCGCGATTTAGGATTGGTATTTTCTTCGTTTTATTCGTTACTCCGTAGTTCGATGTTTCTTCGGTAGATGACGCTGTCATATATTTATGTTGTTGCGCTGTATGGGGAAATCGCCCCAAATTTTTATTAAAAATACTATTAAAATCACAATATCACTTACAATAACAGTCCTTAGTTGTCGCCAGGGATGCTCAAAAATAGAAATACAATTGGCTTCAATTGTACATAGACAAACTCTTCTCAGTAATGACTGGTTTGCTTTGTTACCTTGAAATTATAAAACAAAGTGCACTTCACAAAATTGTAGTTATTTTACTGGACAATCAACAACCTATAATTTCAGGCAAATATTGCAAACAGCATTGCGTACGCCGTAAATAATTGACACAAAAATATTTATAATAATCACATGAATACGTGAAGCGATGCCGAAATGATAATCTATGATGGTTTCTAACCACAAAATTACATTATTTTGTTGTTACAGCTAAATAACTCAATAGAGAACTCAAATATCACGCAGCACCGCAGCCTCATTTCCTTTTTAATTATGTTACATTTAACTTAAACATTTTTACTGTGTCACCTAATGCCAAGAGCATCATCACTCTTGACTATATGAGTAAAATGAGTAAAACATTTGATATCTAGTGTATTTGTTCTTAATATCTTGACCAAGTCATAATTGAAAATGTTTGATCTTTTTATACAATAATACACTCATCTCTATGAAATTATACAATATTAGCAAAAGTTTTCTATTTTATATGAAAAACTATATATTGTTAATGCTAACAATTATTACAAGAACATTTTAAGTATTTACAAACTTTTTGTTGAATGTTGAAACCATAGCAAGTGTTAAATACAATCCATAACGTAGCATCGTTTGACAGCTCAGTATTTCGGCTTGGTTCATTTACGATGTGAATTTATAGAGGTTTTGCCATGGCAGGCGGGATAGAGTCGTCAGTCGCATGTAGTTCAACGCTAGGTAATAAATTAGCGCGCCGGAGAGGAGTGTTCCCACGAACGCGAAACCGTATCAAGATGGTGGTGTAGCAAAGAGCGCGCGCGCAGCCAGCCTCGAAACGGGGACACGGGCGAAACGCTTTATTTTCCACCTCGATTTATTTTCTCTATGTGACATTTTGTTACGTTTTGTTAACTGTCACTCGAACGCTCACACTTACAAGCGGTGTATGTTAAAAGTAATTTATGCTTTTCATTTTAATGTGTTGTGTTAAGTTTACATTTTGTTATTATCCTCTAAGCCAGCTTCAAAAGCATAGTCTTCACTGAAAAAACTATCATCTTCAGCAAATACTGTTGCTAAAACAAACTTTAGTAGGACAAAACCTTTTTTCTAAGATAATGCCCCTGTCTAGCAGTAGATTGTCAAGAGCTGTTTATGATGATAATAATGATAAAAATATTTTTTTAAAGTAAGGCAGTCAAAAACTTTTAGATAATTTTACAAGCGCCTATTGAATTTCGCACTCGACTTAAGATTTATACATAATTTAAGATTTCTCAGCATCATTACGTGAGACAATTTATTTTTATGTAAAAATATCGAATTTAAGTTGAAATAGTACAAGCAATTAGTCCTTTTCATTAATTCTGCATTCAAAAGTTTAATTGGTTAATCTTAGTATACTCAAACCATCGCCACTAAAAAGTTTTAATGTCTTTATTTGACACGAATTAATAGATATTCCAAACAAAACCAAAACCTAAAAAGAACGATTGTAAACCCCACACGAACAACAGTATTCACCTTGAGCCCATTGAAATTAATTAATTGAATAAATATGATTAAGCACCACATCCGTAATTGTGATTGATCGTTTGTCCATAGTTAAACAATGGCATTCGTGGACCGGATAGAAATTAAACCAGCTATTAATACAAGGATCACGATATGAAAGTCTTTGTATTGACGAAATGCCGAGCTTTGAAACATTGTAGGCGTAGATTGGAGGTGTTTACCGCACTCTGATTAACTTGTTATTGAGTAATCAAATTAATCAAAAATCGATTTTTTACTGTTTAGTATAGCATTTGTCCTGGCTATGTCCGTAAAAAAATATTTTTATATTACTAAATTGGTACTAACTGTACCACACAGTCTATGGGAAGTGGTAACCTTTAAAAATGCACTCATTAGTGCATTTGTTACATACTTTATTTATAAATATTTGCTGCTAAAATGACTCTACTCAGCCTGATTGAAAGCATGAGTAAAATCCAGGAGTGGCGGTGATCATCTTCACTGTATGCGGACGATGAAGCATAGTGGCTCATACTATGGCGGCCTTGTGAGATGCCTTTTCACGCACCGCTTGAATTGATCATGGGCGGAAGGTAACACGTACACTGATAGTGGGTTCCAGGTTTTGACTGATCGACACAGAAAGGAACGTAGAATGTATATCAACCACTCTAAAGCGGTGGCTTCCAAAACCAGCCCAGACTATCTTGTAGAGGAAGGGGCAACATTGCCCTTATAATAAAAAACAATATCCTGATTGTTGCTGCCGCGTAACTTGCTTAAAGAAAAAGAACGAGGATGGATATTGCTTATACTTATCAATTGTAGAGTGTAAACAATAGTTTGAGCAGTTCAGGGTTAAGCACCCGTAACTCTAATCATTATAAATAATTCGTTACTTATTTAATAAATTAAATTAATGGTTAACTGTTGTCGATCCAACCATCATGAGAATTTTATACACATACTTGTTGTAGCTTGTCATAGATACTTTTTGAACTGATATATCCTGAAAACTTGTGAACAAACGTTTATTGGCAATCCCTTTAACTCGAAATGTCTCCCTATCTTCCTTCTTCTGGAAACCTGATATGAATATATGTATATAATTTTCTATTAGTAAATTTAACAATTTATTACGGTAGTAATAAATGATTGATTAAATAATGCCATTAATAACTGAGTCGTATATATTGTCATAGTGTAAATGTTCTATTTGTAAGTAAACGACTTAATTAGGATAATTTTGATATATGACTTTCTAGTTAGCAACGATTTGATCCAAATTATTTATATTGTTATTAATAAAACACTTTATGGCATGGGCCGAATATAATTTTGATTTGAAATAAACAAATAATATTTGAATTAGAAACTTTGCTACAAATGTAGATAACTATTTATTCATAAGTTGTATATATATAACAAACTACAATAGAGACATTTAAAGTAAAGGTAAAGAAATATGAAGATTGGATCAACAATACAAATAAAAATGAGCTTGCCAGTGACTGATGGAAAACATGAGCAAAATCTAAGAGCAATGGTCACAATACTCTTTGCGAATGCAGGCAATACAATAATGCAGCATGGTGACCCACACTATGGCAACTTATTGAGTTTATGATGCTTCTACATCATTGGGCCTCTGGTCTCGCACTTACTAACGAAACCCGACAGCACGAATGTTTCATTCTATCAGTTTAGTTTAGTCTTCCGTGGAAGAATAGTACCGCTCCGGTCGAGCCGGTCCGTTCGCGTTCGTGCAGAAATCAACGTGGCTCTAGTACCACATTGAAACATGTGAGAGAATTATTTAAATATTATAATGTAGATAGATAATGATGAATTAGATACTGATTGCTTTAATATTATAAAAGTTTAAAAGCTAATTACTCTATTGACGAAGTTTATATACTTTTGTAATTGTTTTTAATATGCTAGTACTGTATTAAAATATAGTGCTCGGATGATCCAGCAATAATCAATGTGAATTAAGGCCTGACTATTATGTCATATAATCATGTTTAATACGCGTACTAACGCAATTTAAACGTGATTTATACGCAGACAGTCAATCTTATTATATCTTATAACTTCATATTCTATATTTACTGCCTTTACACTTACCTTCCAGTTCTTATCTGCCTCTCCCTTAAAAATAATTTCTAAATTCTTATCAAAGGTATTAACTTTGTTTGCTGGGCTGATGACAATGTGCTTGCCTTCTGAGGTATATTGTCTATCCGTTTAGATAGTGTCGTCGTCGTACACCCGCACGCAAACTTGGTTATTGTTACGAAATACTATTATTTTAATATATGAATTCATACAAGTTAGATGCTTGCCTAGGAAGAAAATAAAAATAAATTACAAGTAAAAACATCTAATTTTCCTGGCGTTTGTTAAAATATTTTCATTTTACACGTTAGAAGAGTCAAAAAACAACGATTCACTACACTGCTTCGGCGTAAATTGACAAATCATATTTTACTTGTGGGGGTACGTCGCAGTCGGCTCCTTTGATTTTGCTTTACCAAAAAATCGCACGTTTGACGGCAACGCGATTAAAGCAACCGTATCTAAGCGAATGGGCTACTCTTACTAATATTTTTCATTATAATTTTACTAGTCCAGGCTAGTCAATGAGATTATTGGATTGTAAGTTGGAATTGTTATAGTTATGTGTAAATAATATAAAATATTACCTAATAAACTAATCCTACCATTGAAAACCAATATAACCAGTCAGGTTTCCGAGCAGGCCATAGCACTACCACAGCCCTAGTCCATATTACGGATGATGTTAGGTCGGTAATGGAGCGGGGAAAGCTAACGGTCTTTGCCTTGCTAGATTTCAGCAACGCTTTCAATACTGTTGATTTTGGTGTGTTATTAGGTATTCTGCGCTCGCTTAACATATCTCCATCAGCAATTGACTGGTTTCGTAGCTATATAGATAAAGTTAAAAACTTGGGGATATATATGGATCGGTATCTATCTTGGGGCCCCCAGATTGGGGAAGTTAGCCGCAAACTATTTGCAGCAGCTGGGTCTCTGCGAAGGCTACAAAACTTCCTTCCCACAAACACTAAAATTGCGCTCGCACAATCTCTTCTTCTTCCGATCCTTGACTATGGTGATGTCAGCTATCTGGATCTCACCGAAGATCAAGTAAACAAACTTGAGCGGCTCCAAAACCTCTGCATTAGATTCATATTCGGATTACGCAAATATGACCATATCTCTGAATTTCGTTCTAAACTCAAGTGGCTACCAATACGCTTTCGCCGGAATCTTCACATTCTTCCTCTTTTATACAGTATTCTGTTTTATCCCCACACTCCATCTTATCTTAAAGAACGCTTTCAGTTCTTACACAAGACTCATTGTAGGGACCTGAGATCATCAGAGAATTTGAAACTAGCATTGCCAAAACATTCCACCCAGTTTACAGATAAATCTTTTACTGTGCAAGTAGTGAGACTCTGGAATGATTTACCTAAAACGATCCGTCACGCTAAAACCTTGCCTGTATTTAAAAAATTGGTGAAGGATTATTATCTTTAATTATAATACCTTGTTTATAGTATATATATTAAGGCTGTGTATGTATTTATGTATGTGTATATGAGTAGATATGTATTTATATATGAATGTTAAATATTTTGAATTTAGTGTTTTTTTTTTAATTATTCACATTTAAATGGATCTGAGATTTGTGCACCCTACTACTAGTACCCTAATTAATGTCACCAAATTATCCGTATAAAGGTAGAGTGTAAGAGATCGCCATGAGCGATAAGACCGCCTATTGTCACATTTGTATGTTGTAATTCTTTTTTTTCTATCTGATAAGTGTGTACAATAAAGTTAAATAAATAAATAAATGAATAAAATAATGTTGATATTTTTACATACAACCCCAAATATGTTTAAGAATAGAACAATTGAAATCAAGTGAAAATATCTATTTATTAACTATTCCACTGAAAAGGTTGAATGCTTTCTCCAATTGTGCAACTTTGTAAGACTTTACCAGTTAGTATTGGTTTGTCAAGCAGATCGTGCTCACAGCAATTCACCTTAACAGTAAAGGGAAAATACAATAAAGGATTTTTTGTAGTCACGTCTGTATTCCAATGTAAGCAGAGGTGCGTTACACTCTTGTAGGCATAATTTTCTGGCCCTGCATTGTAGGCTCATTCAGCTTGTTACCCTCCTATGTTATACCGATGTTATAAGAAAATGTAATCAATTTGTATTGATTCTGACCTTACAGAAAGCATAAGCTCTTTATACAACAGCATTAACCAAGCACTCAAAATAATAAAGAGAAATCCTTGAAAGGTAAATATAATTGATTTTGATCGTAACTTCAATTCCCAGGACAAATAATTGTGTGTGATGAGCACTGTAATTTGTTCTATCTGTGTAATTTGTCTATAAATCATACTTCTATACCTTGACCATACAATATTATAAATTTAAAAGTAACTCAGGCTGTCTGTTTGTTAAACATTCACGGCTAAAAGCTGCGCCGATTTCAATGTAATTTTCCATTAAAGGTATTTTGGTTCTTGCGTAAGGACATAGACTAATTTTCGCTATAACAGCCGCGGTCAAGAGCTAGTTGGTAGATATTTAGAAATATATAAGTGCGTTTATCAGCATACTTATTACCAGTTTACGTTCAGGCGACCATTTGTGAGATGTGTTTAGGTATTAATTCTCACTAGGCGTCATCAATTTATCTCATCATCAACTACTATTCGTAAGTTCACCAAAAGTTCCATTTTTTTAATAGAATTATTATCTTTTTTACCTCCGACAAATAGTAGCAAAACCAACTAGGTTATTTCGCTTACTAAATAGACTTTTCATTAGTGAAATTTTATTAAACAGTTGTTCAGAACAATATCCACGAATACTTTCTGCCTTCTTGCACTAATCACCACAGAGGATTTATTTTCACAAATTGAGTCAAGAAAAGTCAAATAGCACTTTATCCCAAAAATGAAAAAGTTGCATATGTAAAATTGTATAATTGTAATGCCACAACTGCAAGTGAAGTGAAGTGGGTCGTGACTTTATGCCCTATATTATATATGTTGGGGGTAAAACAAGTCGTTTAATATTTACTCCAATATTATTTTAGGAACCAACAGCCCAATGTCTGTGTGTGGTTGTTTTATAACAACCCTAAGTAAGTGAAACTTAGAGACGGAGACATGGTAGCGTTGTGACCCCAAACTGGTGGGACCGTCAGTTCGTGACCCGCCCTGACCCCGATCTACTAACCGCACGCTCTATTGTCTATACTTGGAGTGTGGTCCATGTTTTAAACTTATACGGCTCGAACTTACTCTTGTGTTAGACAAGAATCATGCTTTTGAGATTATGTTTATGTATATAATCTGTATTTGTGGCGTTTATAAACTTTGTGGGTATTTATATGTCTGAGTGATAAGTGTGTACATAGCCATATGTTGTTTGTGTGTGTCAATTTGTCTTCATGATCATCATCATCTCCTCTGCTGGACATAAGCATCTCCAATTGGACGCCACTTAGTTCGATCCATGGCTTCTCGCATCCAGCTCCTGCCAGCCGTCTTGCATTTGTCTTCATTTATTAGTTTTATTATAATCATTCCTTTTAGCATTTCTACACAATCGTTACCTGACCACCGCCAAAGTAAAATAGAAAAGAAATGATTTGTACATTTATTCCAACTATGCGTGTACTGTACATGAAGTTCATAAAATAAAAATTAAGTTACACCTGTAGCACCTTTATTATAGTCTTCTCGGTATAAATATTATGTAAAAAAGGTTAAAAACTTATTATTGATCTGAAATAAAAACCTGAACATTGTTTTGACTGCCTCTGTGGCGCATATATGTATATATATATATATATATCAGTTGCCTAGTAACCATAACACATGCTCTGCTTAGCTTGGAACTAGATGCGTAGTGTGTACAATGTCCGTAATAATAATTTTTATTATTTTATGCACCGGAACTTTATGAAATATGCATGTTAACTTATTCAAAAATTAAACTAGCCCGAATATTGGAACAATGATAATCATTTGACCACCGATTTGATTCCTACTTCTTTGTAGAACCTTTTCATAATGATTATACAGCGAATTACGATGAGAGAACTTTCCGAATATATGTCATATTTAATTTGTATAACATTTTTAATGTTCACTTATTGCGACAAGGCTCCACATATTTCACCAAACACATACACAACTGAGTCTTATGACTTGCGGTAATGATAGCGTTCGTACGGATAAAGCTTTGGTACGTATCTATAATTGATATGTGACGCTCTGCCACTTCAGTCATGCATTGCCCAACTATTAAAAAGTATTGCGTGAAGTTAAATAGTATGCGATAATTAGCCGTAAAGCTTTTTTTAGCAAAAATATGCCAATCTTTTTGTAATGTTGTAACTGTTTTAAGTGAC
Organism: Hyphantria cunea; assembly: GCA_003709505.1. Taxonomy (NCBI): domain Eukaryota; kingdom Metazoa; phylum Arthropoda; class Insecta; order Lepidoptera; family Erebidae; genus Hyphantria; species Hyphantria cunea. The sequence continues at coordinate 835,922 of PKRV01001350.1, forward strand.
TCGGTGCGCTGTCAAAATTATCTTTGCAATATTATGAAACTGCTTGATCGTTTTTTGTTTTTTTGAAAAATGGTCCCCGTTTCATCACAGCTACATTTTAATATTTTTCATCATTAATTTCATCACGACGAATACTTGAAGACTTTATATACTTGACATTGGCAGAATTAGCTGTTTAGCTGGTTAGGCAACCAGCTAAACAGCTCATCAAACGAAGAAGAAGATGAACCTGCAACTTGAAATAAATCAAACTCCTAGTTAGTTAGCCCGCGTAGTAACTATACAGTTGGCTCACTAAGGCCAAAACTCCTTCATAAGGAAAGACGATGCGATGAACAATCGATGATTATGAAATCATATTTAAATGAAATAAAATAACAGTTACATCTGCAGTAAAATGCAATATTTTTGAAGTTATACTTAAAAATTATGAGAGTAAATTTTTACTACGCGCGCACACCCTCACGAAAAACCGCACCCTGAAGTTAACTATAGTCAACATTTTAGTTTTACATGCGCGTGCGCACGCCGTCATGAAAAACCGACACCCTGAAGTTAGCTATAGTTAACATTTTAGTTTTAAATGCGCGCGCGCACACTGTCACAAAAACCGACACCCTGAAGTTAGCTATAGTCAACATTTTAGTTTTACATGCGCGCGCGCACACTGTCACGAAAAACCGACACCCTGAAGTTAGTTAGTATAGTCAACATTTTAGTTTTTCAAATTTTTATCTTGTTTCGCCAAAGAATAGCCCAAAGGATTAGTAAGCTGAAGTGGCAGTGGGCTGGGTATATTAGCCGCAGAACTGATTACCGTTGGGGTAAACGAGTTCTTGAGTGGAGACCGCGTCTCGGCAAACGTAGTGTGGGACGTCCACAGGCCAGGTGGAGCGATGATCTGCGCAAAACGGCTGGCAGGAGCTGGATGCGAGAAGCCGAAAATCGAACCAAGCGGCGTGAAATTGGAGAGGCCTATGTCCAGCAGTGGACTGCGATAGGCTGATGATGATGATGATGTTGATGAACGCCAAAGAAGTATAACTTCTAATACGTGTACATAAGTACATACACACTTTTTACATGATAGTGTCCTTACCGTAAATATATAAATAAATTCACTAGTTTCTAAGATCCTTATTACTAGAACTGAATATCAAACCTTAATGTAAGTACTTACCTAATCTGTGCACATCAAATAAATACTGATTTTGAAATGGAAGATTAATATGTATTAGTAAATTAGTGCTACATCGTACATACTTTTCAGGATCCATTTTGTATTTTAGCACCCCATACGAAAATTATTACGTAAGTCAGTAATTCCTAATATGCGTTACAGTCCAGTTATATGGATTTGGTGAGCATTACTTTTTTTAAAGTTTGTTGTTATACATAATCTTAATAATCGCATTAGGAATGTAAAAGTTGAATAAAAGTATGTAGATATAATAGTAATGACATTATTTTCATTAAAAGCAAAAGTCCTTTTATACCTATAATAGAATAGCCCACTGCCAGGCAAGGCCTCTCCATAGAAAAGAGATTTCTGCCTATTTACCTAGCTGGCCCAGACAGTTCGGTATAAGGTTTGTTTTTTAAGTTTTCCTTCTCTTTTCTTAGTTGTCCCTAAGAGTGTGCTTCTTTAGTCAACTTTTATTTATTGGATAGAAATCGGAAAAGGAAAAATGGTTATGGCGTTACTGAATCAAAACAGAGTAAACATTAACTTCTTGCTGTTAATAATTTCGTGGATACAATAATCTGTAGACAGCATAATATAAACAAAGTGATCTTGGTATTTCCAAATTCAATTAGCAATAATTCCTATAAAAATAGCATAAATAATATTGAGAGTACAACGAATAAACGATACCTTGACTAGATCGTTGTATTGTATGATTTCATGAGGAAATTACAAACAGTTCACACGAAAGAGAATACTTTTACCCTGTTGATAACTCATACCTGTAGTCATATGTCATTGTAAAAATAAGATGAATATTATTTTTTGTAACCATCGAGAAAATCGGGGCTAAGTATAGATTAATTTCGTGGTTAACTTTATTTTCACGTTACGGCACCCAGATTACACGAGATAGGTCCATTTATAATATGTTTATTCTGTTTTCAAAAATATCTAATAGCTACGATAACACAACCATATAAATATATATGTTTTTTACAAAAGAAAATTAAGGTAATCATTATCTCGATTACTTTTTCGGTTATTAACTTGCAGTGATCTTTAGTCCCTTCAAAAAGGGAATAATAATTACGCTTATAAAATATAGTTATAAAACTTCGTTGTAAATATCTTATGCCTACAAACAATTGTCTGGTAATAACTATTACAACAGATTTTGTCTAAAGCACTTAAGTTGATCTGATTCGGTCTCAACAGAAATCAATTAAGCATATTACGACAAATCTCAGCTGAATCGAATCATTTAGTTCATAACATTAAACATATTATTATAAAACAAAAGCCCAACGGTTGCGCCAGAGTAAATGATCTCATTTGAAACCATTGTCTCCGAACTAGAGTGCCAGATTAATGATATTGTATGGACGAGATTGTGCCGAAGGATGATTGGTATCTGACGGGTATCTGTTACGATTACAATTGTCTTTGTTTAATATACATTTGTTGGTACCGGTGATGTCCAAACTATGGCATTTTTCGTCTCTTCTAACAGAATTATAACGAATTGATCAATTTTAAGGTTGATGTCAATATAGATAAAATGTCTTTCTCATATACATATATATATATATATCTCTCTTTCACTACTATTTAATTAGAATACGATATCAATTATATACGTAAGAACTGTAGTTGTTAAAAAAGCGCTTCACAAAAACATTAAAATAGAGAAAGTATTAAACTTCTATACCCTCAACTGAAATCTACCCTATATTTGAAATATTCACACACTGTTTCTTGCAATGAATGTTGCCAAGGACTAACATGTCATTGATATGCAGACGACATCACGGATCATGGGCAATATTTCGGACACACAACAGCAAAGCTAGCAGATAGGAACTTGGCGCTCAAGTCGACTATGTTCTGGGCCACATTTCTCAATGGGACTGTAAAAATCCGGTCGAGTTCATGTCAAGAAAATACAGGTGTGCGCGTTTTCAGTGAAGTCGGGTTCATTAAGCGGTACGTGAAAAACATCTCACTAAACCGCGATAGTTGGGTCACCATGCTGCATTGTCCTTATTCGCATTGAGGATGGTGACCACCACTCCTAGATTCTGCTCATGCCTTCCATCAAACAGAGCAGAGTCATTTTGGCAGCTGAAATATAAAAATAATAATTAATGAAGTAAAAACATGTTTACCTGCATTTTTCTATTTTTTTAATTGAACCCTAATAAGCATCTGTAATGCATCCATTCTTTGAGAATCCATTTAAATATGCGATAAAAATATTAATAAGTTATAGAAAATAAATGTGACTGAATATTTTTTTTATCTCTTTTAAACGAAATACTTTGTTTATTAAATATCAAAACCAACAGGAGCAGAACTCGTGACAATGATTGAAATTGTGAAATCACTCCACCGAAACAATCGTGCAATATCCAAAACTGTCCATAAATAATTTCTTTCCATAAACACTTCTTACTAAAATACACAGAACAAATAATTGATTCTTACTTTTTCTCGATTAAAAAGTCGTGATTCCACGGCAAAGACAAGAATCAAAAGATCAGCCGACTGTTGAGTGATTCCAAAAACTTTTTATAAATTCGTCTTTATGTAAAAGTGAGGTAATTGTAACATCTGGCTTTTCATTGAAGAACTGGAAGGAGGTGTCATCGTGACCGTTCGAGCGCATCAGGTCACGCCCGCCGTCGACCAACGACTTGGTGTTTTCCATTGTGTGTCGACACGTATTCCGTTAGAAAAATATTGAAGTTATTTACAAATTGTAATACATATTTGGTTGTTTAAATGGAATGCTTATTATTATTACCATAATTTTCTAATTTGTCAGTAGAACGAAGACTAATTGATATAGATGATAACGTCTGACAAAACATTTCATTCATTTAACTGCCTAGGTGGCGCAAGCTAGCATAAGCGACTGCAGTGCTTAAGGGCTCGGTTTCGATTCCCGGGTGGGACCAAATATTTGTATGATCTTTAAACGTTTGTTTCGGAGTTTGGGTGTTTCTTATGTATAATATGTGTGTATTTACAAAAAAAGTTTATATGTATTTTTATCAGTTTTCTGTTATACCTGTAATATACCCATAATACAAGCTCTGCTTAGCTTAGCACTGTATGCCGTTGCGTGTTAGATGTTCGAAAACATTGGCTGTTTATTATTTTATTCCAAATTTCGACACAAAACACCAATGGACAACCCCCATTTTTGACGACCTCCGACACGGAAGGCACAGCCTCACGACCGGACAAAAAACCGTCACAATACATGCTCGTGACTCGACCTCTGTCCATTCACAACAAACTGGCTGAGAAAAGGCTACGTGCAACTATTTTTGCAGCTATGGGCATTCGATGTGCCCCAAAATATGCCTTTGTTACAGCTCCCGACAATTAGAATGGTTTATCACTGTTTTTATATAAAGAGACAGTTAACTTCACTTTTTATTCACTCAAAAAATGAGATTAAAAAGGATCAATAGTGGTAAGCTTTTTTCTGCTCCAATTGAAAGAGTATTAATCATGATTATTAAATTTAATGTTTCAATGCTGATGAAGCTTCAAATACACGAACTTACAGTTACCAGTTTAAAGTCGGAAATGAAATACCAGTAAAAAACTTTTATTACAATACAATGCTTCTCATACCTTGATTGAATTTAAAGTAATTTTCATCTTGAACTTAAAGTGCTAGAAAACAGAATTGAAAGAAATCAAAACACGAAGATAGAGAAGTGGTCACATATTTTAGATTATATTATTAGATATGAATTTTACAGGTCATCATTCTTATCTTGTTTACACAAACTTCGGTAAAGCACTCTCTCCTTTGTATTTCCCTCGGCCTCGATAGATGGCGGTGTGCCAAAAAACAGAATCGCGCTATGGTTTCGTTGTCACCGCTAGCATATAGTATCCCGAAGTTTACTAATTATTTAACTTTGCGCAGAGGCAATATCGTAACCTATGAGGTTAATCCGAGGTGCGATTATTGCTAGTTGAAAACTTTACCAATACCCCGCCTTGTGGACGTGAAATACCGTCCGCTATGGCAATTTTTGAGTGACCGTAAAGGTCCAAATAAGCCTAGCATCTAAAATTTAATGAAAATTACAAAGAGTTGATTGACTAAAGTGACTCTCCAAGATTCTCTAGTGTACATACACATTTATGTATTTTATTGGTAAATAAAATAATAATTTGTACTTTTACACTCAGTACTCACCCATTTCTCCGAAATGAGTATAATAAAATTGTATATTTTAGGTAGGTCCGGTATGTAAGTAAATATTTCTAGTACCTATTGTAGTGGATGTTTAAAGTGAAAATTTATGGTTATTTAGTATTTTTTCATGCCAAAAAAACGAGTGAACCACCCTGACGCCTAATAAACAACAGGCCCATGTCGAAAAGTGATGGGTCATGTGAACTATCAATTTTCGACATGGTCAATTTGACCGAGAGAAAAAAAAAAAAAAATCCAACTTTGTGGCGCAATATTTCTGTACGGCTTCGATTTCATACAATTTCAATACCACATAGACCTCTAATCCATTATTCCGGAACGCCGTACAGAAATCATATGTCAAGAGAGAAAAATCGAGAATTGCTGCCCCTCCCCTTCACAAGTACTCAGTTTGACAGCTTACAGGTGACAGCATAGTGCTAAATGTTATTGTTTTATGCTCCTGTATCATTCTGAAAAAGTTTCCTGGAGATTCACATGGCCTATAAATTTTCGACACGGGCCCGGAATCTATGAGAGAATAAAGAATTGCCGACCTATTTTTATCTTTCTTTACCAATAAAACTAATTGAGCCATTTTGGAGAAGTTCGATTACGGACATGTGATTTTTCTATATTTCTAGCCTAGAGCACTTTTTTATTAAAAATGTGTAGATGATTATGACAGGTATCTAATACTAATTATTTTTGCTGACACGTGAATGAGTTATTAATCAAGGTTCGCATCGGTATGTTGCGTAGCACAACATTAGGGCATTAGACTTCATTATTCTGCCTGTCTGGGTAAACTGTGCACACTTATCTTAACATGTTGAAATTACATCTATTAAAATAATTGTTACGTTTGGCCCACTATTCAGCCGATGTTTAGGTGTTGTTGTTTAATGGTGATATCTTAAAACTATTATAAATTTACGATGATTTTTGCACTTGTATGAAATCCCTTCATAAAAAGGGTATTTCTTTTATTTACGGAACATATTTTGACTCACATGTTTCACTTTTCAATGGAAATTAATTACTGCGAAACGTCTATACTGCTTTATTGAAACTGGCTTGGGAGGAGTTAGATATTATATTGAAAATATTTTTTATTTAAATTATATATCCTAGCTGTAAAAATTACCGCCTTCATTCAAGGATTTTTTTTAACGAACTTCACAAAAGGAGATTTTTAATTCGGTTGTCTTTAACTTTTATAAACGCAGCCCCAAAAGTTCCAAGAAAAACTAATTCATGAATATACTTGGCATATTATAGTTTTTCATACACATATTTAGATGTAAATTCAAAAGAGGAACTCTATTACAAACACTATGCAGACACATTAAGACGGTGATACTCTCATAAAAGTTAATTATGTAATATTTGTAAGTCAAAACAATTATTTTATACAACCAACCGTAACTAAAAGGATTTTAAATCGATACAAACATTCGTTTCGGATTATATTTTGATCCAGATTTTATACTTATGAGTTGACATTCGTACTCGGTGAAAGCGTTGGCTTATTACCAATCTATTCAGGCGATAATCGATCGCTTGGGTCGTAATCGTATTAGCACCACGGGGGGTCTTGGTATGGCGTGCCTTAGCACTTCATATTTTGCCATACAAATCCCACTATGTCAAGTTTAAACCATTACACAACTTATCGGTTGCGATCAGTTCAAGGCTTTTATTATCTACTTACTCGTACATGCCTATACTAATTAGTCTATGGCTTTTTATAGAATGTCAAGTTATTTGTTATACGAATATTAAAATTGAGCAACGTTTAACGTTTTCGATTTATTTCAAGAGAGTGTATCATTCAAACCTTAGCTTATCGAAATTAAAGGACGTTTTGACCACCGTCGTGGATGAGATGGGTTGTCGAGCGTTTAAAGTCGAAATATTAATTAATTGCATTGCTTTTGCCGTGTTCCGATATTGATTCTTAAAATAAGAGGATGGTGACCAGAAAAATATATATAACAAAGTGTGTTATTGAACGATGTTTTATATTTCTTGTACGGATTTAAAAGGCTCTATTCGTTTGCAAAAATAAGGAAACCCATTTCAATTATCGTGTTATTAAGTAGATGGCGCTGTCTGATTATCATCAAATTGCGATTACCACCGAAAACTAATGGAGTTGATAGCCCAATGTTCTTATATATATCACATACAAACAAATTATGGCTGTAGCTCTAAGTTGGCAGGACGGTGTTCTACTTGGATTTCCCAAGATATCCTTAATCTCGACTTCTATGAAGACTAATACTTTGAGTCTTGCTTAAGGAATTAGATTTAGATTCTCTATAATTCAGCGACGTACGAGCAAAATCAATAAGTGTACCTGTCAATTTATCTATAGAAATAATTAAAATTGAAGTCCCTGTAATTATAAATTAACAGCTTTTCACTAAATGCAAATGATAGTATCTGCATACATTTTTTCCCGTCTGTCTGGTCCGGGTAATCTCTGGAACAGCTACACCGATTTTGGGGGAACTTTCTCTGATAGAAGATTGTTAATATAAGGAGTTACGCTACTTTTTAGACTCTAACTCTACTCTTTGCCGGTTGCTGTTGTACTGCGAATAATACCACGAGGCTTAGCTAGCGTGAAACATAAATATGTTTCACGCTAGCTAAGCCTCGTGGAAAATGAAGCCTGTACTAGTGTACAGGCTGCATTTTTCCAAATTTTGGCAAAGCACGCCGCAACAATATATCTTTCTTTTCTTGTTCTTAAGAAGACAATTCACGCACACAAAGAACACCCAGACTCAGAACAACAATTTGTGGATCACACAAAGTGTGGTCCCATGTAGAATTTGAACCATCAACATTTGGCGCAATAAAGAGTGGTGTGGCGACCGCTTATACCACTAGGCCAATTGTGCAATCACATTTGTTCTGTTGTGAGTATGAATAAGTGTATGTGTAAATTTAAATAACTGTGTCTGACTACATAATAAGTATGTAACCTCTGTGCACCTACCCTTAGATTTATACACAAAGAGAGGGAAGGAAGAGAATGCCCTAACCGTTAAGTCCACTGATGTTCAAATTCAATGCATAAAGTGTACACACTATTAGTATAAAACATTAAAAATCCCTTTAATTTTGAAGCGGTGATTAATTTCGTGAATAACTATGTAGTTATACGCCGCACGTGTCAAATGTCTCTTAATTGAACACCGTGAGTCATTACGGATAATGACTGATTTAAGCAAGCGACTAAAGTGATAAAGTATATGTCGACGGAGGCTGGCAGCCGGACCGACTCCGTGGAATGTCACTTTGGAATCCGATGTTATGTGTTCACAGTTAATCAGATGCATTTGACGCGTGAAAATGCAGCATCCAGAATGTTAAAGTACCTTGTTTATCATTAATAATTGTGTTATTAATAGTATGTCCGTTAGTTAATTTAATATATAGATTTTCAGGAACTAAATGATTAATGTAAAATAGTTCGTTATCGGGATTAAAAAGCGATTAATAGGTATTCACCAGCTTATAGTAGTCCGCTGTTAGAAATGAACTTCTCCTTAAAAAGCAGGTTTTAAATACTTTTCCACGATGCCCTGTACGATTGGTTTAGGCCTCGAGTCAAGTTTTCCTTCTCTATGCCCTGCCGATGACCTGCAGGAGTTGCTCCCTATGTCAATTCATAGACAATCTTCGTGATGAATGTAGTTGCTATGACAAAAATTCTGAGGAGACTGAGGATACCGGAGGCCCAAAATCCAACCCTTTGCCTCATCCCCCTCCCCGTCCCCCAAGGCCGGCAACGCACTTGTGACGTCTCTGGTGTTGCGGGTATCCATGGGCGGCGGTAATCAATAGCTGTTTGCCACCTATTTCATAAAAAAGTCCCAAAATAAGTTTTATGGGGTATTTTCTTGTCTCTATAAGTAATCGGGCGATTCAAAGTAATTTTATTAGCTACTATATTCTTAGAGCAAACACAGACAATATATAATACTACGTTAAAATTGACTGCGCGATTGACCTCGGTTTAAGCAGTCACCACGCCGTTTTCTACTGCGCCAATTCTTGTCGGTTCAATCCCATATGGCACAACACTTTGTGTATTCCACAAATGGTTTTTTCATATATTTTTGTAAAGACCCCTGCGACAGAGAATGTTTATTTCTAATGCAGGAGTTGTTTTTCAACCATACAATGAATTTAAAATAATCATCAAATAATGCGTGCAATAAAAAATACACCACAGCCCATCTCTATATTTTTATATATAATTTCAGTGTGTGATGGCGGGGGCAGATCATGATTCATCCTCTTTCTCTCTCATTGCTCTTATTATTGACAGCCGTGGCGTAATGGTTCGATTGATATACGATACCGCTCGATTTAATCGTTGCGTAATCGAGTATCGCTGGACTTGACGCAGAGAGATTATATCGTCCTTATCGATAGCATGTCTGAGAGTTATGACTAAAGATCTTTTCACATACAAATAATAATTACTACTTTATCTTCAAACACACATGTCTGGATTAAGAAGATAGATTTATAACCACATTATGTTTTGGCATCATTCTACTACATGATATTTCAAGACATAAACATTTTAAAATAACTAATAAACAGTTGTGTTTATATAAACTATCCTTTATTTTATGTCGCTGTTATTATTTTATTACAATTTTACAAACTTTCAATAAAATGATAAAAAACAAACCCGCATTTATATTAGCTGTAATGTAAGATGCCTGTCCCTTAAACATCTACCATCTTCTCTAAAAGTGTAGAAATTGCTGCAAAGATATACATTTTAATAGAATATGTATTGTATATTAGTACAGGGGCCGATGAAGATCGACTTACATATATCTGATAATCAGATTTTTTTTATAAAATTTTATTTTAATAATCTTAGTTAAACACATTTTTTCGTCTCTTTAACTGTATTGATAACCAACTAAATTTAGTCCCAAATGTTAACTTTGTATATAGAGAATATACCTAAGTAGGCTTTTTATTTATTTCTATGTAGTTTCCTGGCAACAGGTATGAACAGGTAAATCGGCCTAGGTAAATACACCGAGCTAATAACTATTCGGAATTGGTAGCATAATAAAGGTTATTTAATAAGTAATCTAATGGTATAGGCTTGCCTGAGAAACAAAAACGAATCAATATCGTTGTGTTCGTACAAAAAAGGCGATTAAAGCAGTAAGGAAAATAAATCGAAGAAATCCTGCCTAAAACCAAATGACTTTATCTCGGGAGATGAAGATAGCACCTAGAACCATGTCGCGTATTTTAAATGATGCAGTGTGGCTCACCATGCTGCGTTGTTGCAAGAGACGCACTGGTCATTTTCTAACTGATAATTTAAAAATAACAACTTAAGCAATACGCGAAGGGAGTTCACAGAAATAGTTGGTTTACGGCAATGAGTTTGTTTGCAATTGAGCAATATTTTAACAAACAAAATGACGGTACTTAGGCTGAAAACTTTCAAGAAGCTTCCTAATTAGTCAACAGAGTACAACATGGGCATTATCCGACTTTAGTGATGGTTTAGTGGGGTGTTAGCTATGAAGGAGTGTCTGACCCATATTTTTGTGGAAAAGGTATCAAATCATCGGCAAAAGGGTATTAAGATAAAACTCTTGAAAGGTAGTGAAGACCCTTAACAACATCATGTTCGATAACCAAAAACGGTCCTTTCCGAAAGACTCGGCGCTGGTTTATAAAGCTCGATTCACCCAATCTTTGTTAGAAACGAACGTTCCGGAGTTCATCAGAACTGAAGACTGGCCGTCATCTAGTCCTGATCTTATTCCACTGGATTATGATTTATGGTCAGTTTTAGAGAGTAAGGCTGTTCTAAACGCCATGCTAATTTGGAATTCCTAAAACAATCCATTATATTAGCAGTGAAGAATTTTCCTATAGAAAAAGTGCATACTGCTATCGATAACTGATCTCAATGTTAAAAGGACTGTATTGCAGTCAATGGAGACCACTTCGAATAAACTTTATACATCTTAAATGGTTTTATATTAATGTTATAAACGCACACTAACAGTAATAAATGTTACGTACAATATTTTTTCTTTGCAACATTATTTAGGACAAGACAAAGTATCATTAAGTCCGTGCATTTTATACAGTCAAAAAGCAAAAAAAAAAATTGTCATCTTCAATGTATTTGTTACCCTACAAATTCTTTCTTGACCCTAGAAAAGTATAATTTATTCGATAAGATACATCATATACAAGCGATTTTAACTATACAAGTGTATACAGAGTGATGAATTTCACGTTTACTTTATTCTTTTAGCGACATTAAAGAGTTTAATATGTACAAGTGTTCAAATTTCGAATACAAACATCAATCGAGCAGGCTACAGGTGGTGGTTGCGTGTTTGGTATCAACGACAAGGAGTTGGACCGCTACCGACGCTTTTTACGATTATCTTACACACGTAGGGTGTCTCTTCTGAAATGTTTGAAGGTACTAGTCCCGATTTTAAAAAAATAACAAAACAGTAACATAGTTTCACTATGGTCTGGTTTTGTCTGTAACAAGGAAGACGCGAAAACTTTATATTTTATTTTATTTCATAGGTATTGACCAAATAATGTACGTGATTACGTAGTATTCTGTTTGATAGATATCTTGTAAAGAAACAATAAAGTGAAACTATATTCAAATTATAAGATCAATATTTTTTATATATTCATGACGCAAATCTAGGCACATGGAGAATATTTTCTATTTTCATATTTGATTTTTACATGTGTAGTTATTTAAATAAATAATTTAGAAACATTTTAAACCCCCGACGCAAAAAGGGGGCTGTTATACGTTTCACGTCGACTGTGTGTGTGTGTGAGTCTGTTTGTGGCATTGTAGCTCTCAAACGGATTTCCATAGCCAGTTTCCTTGAGGTGGTTCTTAGCTGTTTGGTTGATATCGGTCTAAAAGTGTAAGAGTTTCAGTTCTTTTCTAAATTTATGTAAGGCATTTTTGGCGTATGAATATGGCGATTAAGTGCTTGAGTAGGGGTTTTTAAATTTTGTATTCTTAATACCATAAAATTTCCCTGATATAAATTTTAAATCCATTAAAACGAATCTACTCAAGGAGATTACATTTACTATCGAGTCTCTCTTTTGTCTGTTGTCCAATTCTTGTCCTGGTAATCCTACTGTTAAGTTTTATTTATTTCTCATTTATAAGTGTCCGAGATGAATGTCTAAATCCGTCGTCAGTTTGTCAGCGGCTGGCGGCGACAGATACATGCTCCGGAGATAGCAGTTGTTTATTGTAACCGTTTTGGCAGCCGAGTGACGTTTTATCGATGTTTCTTTTCGGTTGTCGTATCATTTGCATTTTGAATTTATGCTTTTAAACGTTTTTTTAAGATTGAAATATTGGTACTGGGATAGTCTATCTTAAGACTTTATACTTAAACCGAGTGGAGAGTGGTTTCCTAAAAGTAAAGTATATTAGAGAAAATGTTATATACAGGTATAATGCTTTAATAATATATACAGAACATGATTTTTATTTATTTATTTATGACAGCTTCTCATCCTAACCTCAAAAGATTTCCCAAAAACATCAATACTTAACAATGGAATAAATGAAGATAGAATGTATTAATAAAACATATTTCTGTCAAAAACCACCTCAATTTATGTTAAGTCCGTTTATATAAATCAATTCTAGTTTAAACGTATCAGCATAAGGTCTTCGACACGAGTGGCCACATTCGGCACGGGCCAAGCGGCCAGTAATTATTTTAAGTGTCAATAAATAATAAAGTCCGCCGCGCGCTGAGTGCCCGTCCATCTCTCTTATCTCAATTCTTAATGCGCCTCTTTGCTCGTTATTCTTTTTTTCAAAACCTTTTTTATTTCCTTTTTCGTTTATGTCATCCAGTGGAGAGGTTAAATTCTGTGTAGACAGCATGAAGGTTTTATGTTTTAATCTGGGTTTTATGGCCGTTTCATCGTTTGTATTAGGAGGAGTATGTCGACTGTTTTCTTTGTATAAAAGCTTATCTATTTCATGTTTACTGATGGAGGTGAATTTGAATGTGTCCTATTGTATTATAATATATTCAATCTAAAACATTCGACGCATACCTGACGGGTTTATTGCCGCGTAATAAAACGTGGGTTAGATATGGTTAGACTAAAATTAACAATCCGATCTAAATAAAGTTGATATAATAAATCAAAATGTAACAAGTGGACATGGTTTTGTTGTGTTTCGGAACGCTACGGTCAATCGATCACGGCGCGTTCTGAGTCTGAATTTATGTTACGTAATTACGGTGCGTGCGCGCGCGCCGGTCCTGAGCATGCGTAAACATCGACCGATGCCTTCGACATTATGTTGTTTTTCAACAGTTAATGCCTTGATATCTTTGTTAATGTGCCAGTTCAAGTGCAAGTTAATTATTATTTGCGTTGAGTAAAGCCCTCACACTTTCAAGAAGTATTTGTTTTAATGCGAATGTCACCAAGCGTGCAAATATTTACGCGGTACATTTTGTGAAGAGTCCTAGTGTTTAGACTTCAAGAGTAAATGATTTGGATAAATATTATTGTAAAGAAGTTATTAAATATAAAAGTTTAGGATGAGGCCAAGGTCTTCATACGTAGTTCATCTGCGGTTACGAGACACTTGCTAGGCCGGGGTTAAATTAGTGTAATCTTCGCCACAATTCTGTCAAGGTTCCCAATTATGACTTTATACACTTACGTGGTTATTACCGACGATTGAGTTCAGACGTCGGCACAAGTAGTTGAATAAATTTTATAGAAATAATAATATATGGTGAATGACCTTTGACTTATCTGAATATTTAAACTGCAAAGATGCTTCGATAGGTAGGTAAAATATTCTGATTCAGAATATTTTACAATTGATTTTAAAATTATTATTGCATTATATACCTGCTCTAAAATTTTTGATGTACAAGTTTTTATTCTTACATAGCTATTATTAACTCTAGACAATAGAAATGAATTTGCCTGAGCTATTGAATTACTTAGTGGTATTGACTGCTGACTCCTGCTGACTTTTTTCCACTCACACTCACACACAAAACAATATCCAGAAAACGTATCTTTTTAAATACTATTTTTGTAAGAATAGTAAGAATGTAAAGCTTATCAAAAAAGGTATATGTGGAAAGAAATAGGCGATTGCCTAACAGATGTTCTGTCATTCTTTATCCTATAATATATCCTTCTTTATTTTTTAAATTTTTGTTTAATAACTATTGTAACAAGAGTCAGTTATAGGTATGTGAATCAAGTCCACATTAGTCTCCAGTCTCCATTTTCCAAATAACTTTTTGAGCATACAATATTTCTTCGCCTTTATTTTTACTTTGATATAAAATACGGTGTTTGGCAACCGCCTACCTTAGCACCTAAATCTAGGCATCCTACAAATGACAAGGCGCTTGTAGTGGCGCCAAGCGGCGGAATAATCACAGAGTGTAGCGGCACAGAGATGTCCCCTCTCATTTGCGAGATTACTACACAACCGAAGCTAGCATTGTGCCAACGGCTTTTGTTTAGGGCACCGACTATGAGATAATAGATTTGATGTTTATTTATGAGAATTTTAATAACACTTCTACCAGCAACGGCAAATTTCGCTTTTGTTTTTTATCTAGTTAGTACATTAGGATATAGGATTGAAAAAACCTTAGAACTAAAGAAACGGTCGATCGTAGAGCAAAACCAGAATAGTACACTCAGTACACTGATTTTAATGATAAGTTTATGATATATACATCTTCTCTGAGACATCCTATTTTCTCTTTCGCTATTTTATTGTTATAATCGTGACCTTGCAATTTGTTTGTATATTTTTAACGATTTAGTGTTCCTCCTTTCAACAAGGCATTAGTAAAACTCATTTTAAGCTTCCTCTCTTTTGCGCATACACGCTGCGGCATATATTTTCGTTCAAGTTTTGTCTACATAATATTAAAATAAATGGCTGCGCATACAGCTATCAAATATTTCTGATAGATACTGGAAGGACGAGATGCAACAAGCTCCAGCCATGACATCGATAATTATGCCGCACCCTGACCTCCCTGATGCATCAAATGTACTATCATTAACAACATTATTCAATACTATTCAATACTTGGGTTTGTGTACTTTTAAGACACATTATATAAAAAAAAAAGTATAAGGAATTGTGTATGTAGACAACTCTCCT
The DNA here is from genome assembly GCA_003709505.1 of Hyphantria cunea. NCBI lineage: Eukaryota > Metazoa > Arthropoda > Insecta > Lepidoptera > Erebidae > Hyphantria > Hyphantria cunea. The sequence goes on from PKRV01001350.1 coordinate 851,582, forward strand.
CTCTCACTTTTTTGAGTTTGTAGCAATCTATTTACATCGAAATTAAATTCAAGTCACAAATAAGTCTTAACCGTCGTGAAGGTCCAACAATCAATCGTCTTTTTTCGCAAAAATAGGTCTTTGAAAGGGAAATCTGTAAAATTGAAAATTACGCGTTTTTTCCTTTCTTTACGTAGTACTTTTATCTATCATCCACACTACTTTTATGGTCGATAATTATATTCAACTACATGTAGTTCACACTTTGTCGACGATTGTACTCACTGCATAGGCACGTATTTGGCCGGCAGGGGGGCTGATGGCTCATGACTCGTATTCACGTCTGTTACTCGTTTACCCAGCGATGATGAGGTGACGTCATCGCATCATCATTTTTTTACCAGCCGATCGCTAATAAGCGATGCGTAATTACCTTACTTTACCTAAGTGAGTATGATTTAAGGTGATAATTTTGACCTAAGTATTTGATTTTAAATGTGATAGACATGCGACGCCTAAGCTTAGGCTCAGGCTCGGGAAAATCTAGTTTTTTTTGCTTAGGTTGGAATAGGATTAAAATGATGTATTCAACTTAAAGTTACATTTCCGAGTAATAATGTTATTTAATGGCTATGAGTAGCAGTCAGGCGCTTAGTTATAACGCGTAGATTTCCTATTCAGTGCGCCAACAGTACAACAAGACAGGCTAAATTAAATAAATATTTCGGACATCTAACTCACAACGCCATCTAGTCCCAAACTAATCAGAGCTTGCACTATGGGTATGTAAATATATAGATGTTATACATAGAAAACTAGCCAAAAACAAATATTTGCAGGTCATACAATCATTTGGTGCAACCCGGGATTGAACCCGAGACATCAATTACAGCAGTCACATACGCTACAAAGACATACAATGATGTTGCTAGTGCTGTTTCGTACCACAGCAGTTGAGCGTGATCTCGTACAAATTATCTAAGTAGGTTTTTCCTCGAACATACCAATTGCATTGTGGTACCGAGGTAACCATCATTAAAACTCTTTCTAGCAACCCAATACTGTCATCAATAAGATAAATATTAGGGATATTTTTCATGGAATACGGGGCAAACGAGCAAACGTATCGCCTGATTACCGCCGCCCATGGACACCCGCAACACCAGAGGCGTCACGAGTGCCTTGGAATGAGTGGCACACCGTGTGGTTTTAATCGGTTCGATTCCGACACACAGCCCCGCCGCAAACTTCGGTGGGATGAAGGCCGAAGGGGGTAAAAAAAATGGGTATCTTTACTCGCTCGGTTATACGCAGAGCAAGCGCTGTTTCTCACCGGTTTTCTGTGAGGCCGTAGTATCACTCTGGTCAAGCCGGCCCATTCATGCCGAAGCGTGGCTCTCCCACGGTAATATGTAATTTATTTATATATTTTAAATAATTCCAAACCTTCATTTAGCAGTGGATGACGATATACTATTTTTAACACTACTATAATCTCACATTGCTAATTTACGTGTGTTTCAAATTCATTTTTATTCTATTATTTATTTTTTCAGAGTTCCGAGTGTCCAGTTGAAGAGAAACCTAACAGCGAGACGAGCTACGTGGTTGGTGCCTGGCCGCAGAGTACTCCTGGACATACCGGCTATCTTACTGTAGCGACGTTGCCACCTGTTTTTGCTAGGAGTAAGATATTTATATACTAGTCAAAGCTTTTTTTTACCCACTGCATACATGCGGTGAATTTAGCTTAGGTTCACCTGTAAGTTTGTGACCGATTTTTAACTAAACGTGTTTTTTTAGGTTCTTTGTCTATATTGATTACCTGGAAGTTGTGCTTAAAGTAAAGCAAAGACATGCAATGAGATGAATAGCTAAGCTTATCGTTTTATATTTCAGGTAAAGCAAAGAAACTGAAAATAGAAACAGTCGAAGAAATGTCCACAGAAAATGGCAATAAAGATGTGCTGTGAAATACCTTGACAGTAGAATAAATAAAATAATAAAAAAATATCAGTCTTTATGTCTCCATTAATCGAAGTTGAGTCACTCAACACTCTCACACTTCGTCGGATTTCGATCACCTGTATTTTTATTCATTTTAAAATCAACAAATATCCCTTGGTTAGACTAACATCCGTACATCGAGTTAATTTAGCATACCCACTTGTATATAATAACCAAATCCAGCGAACAAAAGAAATAATACTTTAAGTAGGTTTCGATTCCTTTTGAGCTACGGAACCACCAAAAATAAAACAGGGTATCGTTTTGAATAAAATTCATTCATATGCTATGTTAAATTCTTTATTAAACCAAAAGCATAAATTACAATAATAAATTGGCAACTTCAACTAAATAAATATGTTCATAAAAAGTTAAATGATATATAAAATAATTAACTCGAGACATTAAAAATAGACTTGCCGCCTTATTCATAAAACTTACATACGAAAAAAATTTTCTTTAGCCTATTTTCCAGAAGGCGGGGATCATCGATACGTCACTATTTTTAGAACACGAATGGATTATGTATGTTTTCGTATATTGCCATTCTAAATAAGATAAAAATCACTCAATGCACTCGAATAATTACATACAAATCTCTGATATGTCTGAATGAAATAAGTGATCGCGTTAGTTACCATGAAAATAATTATTATATCATGAAACGCGAAAGTTTAAAAGTTAGCACTCACGAATGTAATTATATTGTGCTATTTTCATGAATGAGACGGCCAGGTCACTATAAAACTGCTAGTTTACTATTACGCAAAGAAACCAAACTGAATAATAATATTTTCATACATATTGCATTACATATCAAGATGTAATATTGGAATACTTGCAAGGGATTCCTGGTGAATTAAATTTTAAGATAATACAAGATAGATCTTTAGTTTGTTTCCTCTTAACATAACAGTAAAGTAGCCAATTGAAACTTAAGTTATGAAGCAGACTCACAAAAGCCTTAAAACCAGAACTTAATTATTGGAAGCATAATTTAAATATTTTACTGTTTTTTTTTTAATTTGGCATACAGGATCTAATAGTTATTGCCGCAAACGAAACGCAATAAAACAAACGACAGTGATCTAAAAGATCTGTTAAACTAAATATAAAAAAAAATGGATTCAACGGTAATACTAGTGTTTGTTTACAGTAGTTAGAAATGAAGAACCAGAAAGAAAAGGAGTTTTTTCTTGCTGAATCCAATTTAATTCTAAATAGTTTTAAAAAAGTTTCAAAATAGTTTTAAAAAAAGTTAAATATATTACTTTTTTATTTTATTTCGTTACATTTGCAGTTATACCGAAATGTTTAAAATATAAGGATTGTATGAATTAATTCTGTACAAAGGAATTATCACAGCATTACTTTCAATATGATTGCTTATAGTAACGGTACGTTTTATAATCCGCAATATACTAGCTCCTTTTAAAATACATGTTCAAATTTATCTTTAAACTCATTTCGTTAGAACTTATTCGAACTTCACCGTCAGTACTTTTTGTGACAATTCGCGCATTAGGAATATCTTATTCTGTGTGCACATCCATACCCAAAACAGAAAATTGTGGATCACACGGTGTTGCCACATGTGGGATTTAAATCCACAACACTACGACGATGAATAAATAAAACTGTGTGTATATCAAATGAATCTAATGAACTCCATATTAACAGAAATCTAGGCAAAGTTCAATCAATAACTTTGAAAAGAGCTTCTCAATTATACCTACTAATATTTCATATAATCTATCTCTAATATTATAATTCTATAGTCGTATGAGTTTTAGGAATACTTTTGCTTACCTCAGAGAACGCTAAGCTTCTCTCTAACATTTTAATATAAATCTATAATATAATCTATTACAGTGAAAAAATATTGCGTTAACAGTGTTAATCGTTTTAAATATGTGAAACTCATTAAAGTATTGTTATGGAATGGTTATTTATAAGGTGTTTTTAGTTTATTTGCTTAATTAATTTTTTGCTATATAGTATTTAGAATAACACAAGAGTATATCGAAGTTATGTATTTAAAAAGAGGTTAATATAAATTAAGAACGAATATAAGTTCATAAATAAAAGTAAGATTTTTAATATCCAGAAATTGGGGTCCAACCTTTCACAATAGTTCTATAATAACGGCCATACAACATTCGTTCACAAGTCTGCATCGGATTTCAGTAGAAATTATTTTAAAAAATCGTAATTCAATGCTCTTAACATAACATGATATTCCCTATGTTATTGTACAGAAAAAAAGGTTTCAAAGGGTATTTCATTTACTTTTCGTTCGAATAAATCTCTATAAAACGGATATAAGTTAAGCCGAACACAAGGTATATTATTGTTCAGTATCCAGAGAGTACAAATATAGGATAGGCTACTGTTTAAATATTTCAGACATCTACACACAACGCCATCTAGTCCCAAACTAAGCAGAGCTTGCGTAATGGATACTAGACAACTGATGCAAATACATAACTTACTTGTTTTCGGAAATACATAGAAAACACCCAAACTCCGAAACAAATATTTGCAGATCATACAAACATTTGTCGGACTCGGGACTCGAACTCGAAACTTCTAGCACAGCAGTCGTATACGCTTATCACTATACCACCGAGGCACGCGACTACTGCAAACCCAAAAAGGTTAAAATTTTTGCCAGTCTATGTATGTATGTTCCACGGTACCGCTTGAATTGCGCCATTCATAAACAATATTAAATATAACCGATTTCTATTTAATTGAGTTGTCAATATATTCGTAATAATGATCCGGGTAACATATCTATCCAAACTTTATCAGAACTTTTTACGTAGTCGAGTTATATTCTTTAATTTTATTTCACTTTATTAGTAACTTTGTTTTTTATAAAAACTAAAACAATATACACGAAAAGTAATATAAATATTCACTGATACATTCATTTGTGATTTGAATTCCATTTATTTGTCTGACTAGGTCCAATTTTGACTGAACTATCGAAACTATGCTAACATTTTAGAGATTACTATCAAACTAATCTAGACAACAGCTAGCTACATAACGTTCGCTATTAATTCCTTTAAGTTTGCTTGCCTAAATTTTTTTAACACCCAACTATTTGGATGGTGCTAATTTTGTATTGACTTTGGCAATTAATAATAATCTCATCTATTTTTTACTAAATATTCAATTATATATTTTACTAACTCTCGCCAGTAGTGCAGAATCTTTTCTGTGCTAAAATGACCCTTACATACTTTTCTGAACCTCTAAGTGTAACAAACAAAATCAGTTTTACATAAACAAAAAACTAACAAAATAAATTTTAAGAAAAATTGATAAATTAAAGATATGGTTCTTACTACTTTATAAATTCGCGTCGAAGACGATGAAAGAAGTAGTGATGTGCCTTTTTACACAATTCCTATCTTTTGTCCATTTGTAAGCTATTCCTGTAATTTACTAATATATCAATATAGAACATAGTTAAGAATTACCCCTTTACTTGTTCAGGCACTTCCTGAAACTAGAAACTATTATCTAGAATGACTTTGAGATTTAATAACGATTTAATATCACTATTCGTCCCTGGTACATACCAATCAATCAAATTTAAATAAATAACACTGAAATTTAGACTACCAGACAAACACCGTACTATAGTCCTTAATACATAGCTTGATCTCTGAGTCAGACGGCAAAGAACCCGACGAACTATCTTTAAATAAACGTCATGCTTATGTATCAACCATATTTTCATAAATTTTTATTCACGCCTAAAACCGACCTTGAATTTCTAAAATCACACTAGTGACAACTGTCACAGATGTCAAGCTGTATATAAAGGACTGTAATTTTAAATTTTTTGTAACTTCTCACTTAGTTTTTCGTTCGTATTTTCGTAAGAGGTCTAAGGAAAAATCAACTAAAAGTATAATATTTAATATCGGTAACTAGCCATACTATTAGTGATTTTTTCCTATCGCACCAATTACCCACAGGGCGTGGTTTCGATGAAAAGCATTATAATATAAATCGCCCTCCAACACCTGCTGTGTGTTGTGTGGCTGTAGAACGCGCTAAACGAAGTCAGTCCCCTCGGGCTTGTAGCCAACATGTTATAGAAAAATCTCTTAGTTATTACTTATTGATTATTATCTTTCCTGAAATAAGTCATTTATAATTAAAAATGTGTACAAAAAAGATTCGGAAGCGATAGCCATTAGACAAACAAAACATAAAACAATTGCATAATTTCTTCATCTTTTATCAACAGTAAAGTAATGTGTTTGTAGGATATTCATAGAAATAATTTTCCTAAGTTTATATACATACAAACATACGTGGTTTGTCAAATCGCGTTTCAAAAAATCTATACAAAGCCTATATCTGACTTAAACAAAACTAAATGTTACACGTTACAAAACATTATTCATATTGAACTCCGTTAGAACATTTTTATATATGGGTGCTTTTTAAATTTTTTTTTAAACCATCATACTATTCATTACAGTAAAATGTGATTTTGTCACCAGATCATATCAGTCTTATTTGCATTACAGTTAAGTTAAAAATACAAATGGAAAAGATTCAAATTTATAACGCACTTAGTGATAAATCAGTTCAAAATTAAATGCAATCAAAGCCTCTTAAAAACATAGATTTAATCTTTTGTGTATTCATCACTTAATTACACTATGTCATGTTCAATATAATATGGAAAATATTGTAGATACGAACCAAAGTCTCCATACAAACACATTCCCTTAATGTTTTCCTCCCCTAGGATTACTTTACACACATAACGCCACAAGACGCTTTACATAATAATGCTGCTTGTAGTACAGTTACGAAAAACATCACAAATGTGATAATTTTACCTAAAGTCACTAAAGTCTGTCTTCAGCTGTATTGTGGGTTTAGCAGGTTTAGCGTCGAATACAGGCCTTTGTGTCTGAGAGGCGCGGATGGACCGTGCATTGGCCTGGTTTGCTTTCAAAGCATTCTCGAGTTTGTTGCGAAGTTCAGAAGACTGTTGCATCATCGTTTTGAATTCCTAAAAAGAAGAAAAATATTTTTATACGACATAAAACGTTAGCGTGCTCATTAAGAAATAAAAAATCAAACAAGACAACAACAGGAATAAAGAACAGCAAATAACAGCAAAAAATATTCCAATATATTATTATACAGGTTTCAGAAAAGACAATAAACTATTTTTAAATGCTGTATTATGTTCTATAAAAGATACAATTTCTAAACACCAAAATATTTTTACTAAATAATAGTAGTTTCGAGATCATTATACATAGAATACATAAAACATTAGATTTTTAAATAAAGGTCAAGTTCTGGACCTAGCTAATGTTAAGTATGTGTTGTATTATCTAATTTTTTTTTATGTTATCAAAATTAGTAGTAAATACTGATATAGCAGAATTATGATTGCGTTCAATTCGAATTATACACTAAACTGTAATAAATATAGCCACGTTAGAGTTACATTAGTAGTAGAGTACGAAGTAATCGGACTTTGTCGTAGCCATTTTTTCTAAAAATTTATTACCTGCGGATGTTTAGGTCCAACTCGTGTGAGCCAGTGCAATGCAAACTCGTGCAAAGCGCGAACGTGAGGCGGAGCTCGCGCTAGCTCCGCACCTTCACGTAGATACGAGATCACGATAGGCACCAGCAGCCATAACATCTTTATACCTGGAATACAAACAAAAATGATAATAATTTAGAGACGATGTCTTAAAAAGATGATGAATTGAAAAGAAACGTTGGACTTTAAAAGCGACTTTGACTTTGAAAGAGACGTTGACTTTGAAAAAGACGATAGTTCCTGATATTGTTTCGTCCTTTCTTCTCAGGGCTAGTCCAGAATGGAAAGACCAAACTATTTAGCTCAAAAAAATAATGTAATATGCAAAAGTGTTCCTTGTTACCTAATTGCAGCAGAAATTATTTCATTTTATAAGTAAATAGATTTCTTGCAGTTAAAAGTTTAACATTGTGTATGTAACTCAAAACAAATACGTCAGTTACATAATAATGTCGAAATTGCAAGCTGCAGCAGATTTTGAATTGAAAAGAAATAAACTTTAAATGAATAGTTTTTGATATTATTAAACACATGAGTATATGTCAGAATATAAGAAATATATTTAAACTTTGAAGAATATCTTAAAAATCTAATATCTAACGAGCAATTCTTGTTTAAATAATCTGTATCTCGAAACGGCTCCAATAATTGTCACAAAATTTAGTATGCAGGGGGTTTCATAGGCGAAATCGATCTTGCTACGATTAAATTTTAGTAAATTTACCACAAAGAAAATCCTGAGCACAGCTCGGTCATCCAGGTAGTTACTATTATATAGAAACTATATACTTATACAGAAAGTACACTGAATATATTTTGCCTAAATAAAGTCAAGTGAAGCAATAATATTGTTAAACTGCAAATATGATTACCTGTAGGACCATCATCTGCAACGCAGCATAGAACAGTTAAAAAATATTTTCAAAATTTTAATACACTATTTCTAAATTTACTTAGTACTATATATTGTTATACAATGTGTTAACCCATGAAAAGACGCGAATAATTATTCAGGTCAAGTTTATTGTATTAGTTTTAGTTCGATCATCATAAAGAATTGTTTTAAAAATATTATAGTAGGTATAAAAAGTAGTAAGCATGGGATTCGGTGATATAACTGAATCCCATGCTTATAGCATATATTTAGATTGTTAAGCTGGATGTTGTGAAATTGAAATATTGTATTAAAAGTACAATAGTGTAGATAACACCTTAGTCAAACTAGTTACTTTTTATGATCTGTCAAAACGATAATTTTACATGGGAAATGTACTTAATACAAACTTGTGACGTCACTGTTTTAGCTTACTCAATTGAGTATAATTTTTATTTGATTAAAATTTGTAATAGAACTGTTAACCTGTAATAATTATATTTTCCGAGATGTTTTGTAATATTCGTTTGAATTTAGGAAACATCGGTACGAGACGATCATTTATCCTATTATTTGTCCTGTGTCTGGGTCTAATTTATTGATAACATGTATAAAAGTATTGTACGAGCAAATCTGTACATAACAATAGTTTTAGTATTATGCTAACATTGACGTGCAGTGATGCATTATTACAGTTTCAGCACGATTCCGCGCAATCCATCGTATTATCGCCGTGTATCGGTAATAAGCAATATCTGTGTTACTTTGTTAATCTAATATATTCTCTTTCATCTAAACCTACAAAACCGTACAAGTGTGTAAAAATATATTGTATTGGTTGAATTAGTTTGTACCGTGTTAACTAAACCATTAATGAATTTCATTCTAATTCTAAACTAGAAATTAAGTGCTTTGGTAAAGAGACTGCTGTGAAATGTGTTATGTGATATGAGATGTAGTAGCTGTGAGTAGTGCGTGTGTGCGTGTGTGCGTGTGTGCGTGTGCGTGTGTGCGTGTGTGCATGTGCGTGTGTGCGTGCGTGTGTACGTACGCGCGGAGTGCGGCGCGGCGTGCACGAGCTCGTCGAGCGCGCCGACGGCGGCCACGGCGGCGCGCGCCTGGCCCGCGTCGGCGGGGCGGCGAGCGGCGGCGGCGCGGGCGATGACCCGCGGCGCCAGCCCGCGCGCCCACCACGACACGCACGCCGCGCTGCTGTTGGACGACCACACGCTGCGTAGCACGCCGCAACACGCCGCGAACGCCTGGACAACACACGACACGACTTTCTTATTTAACTTTCACCTGCCAAAATGATTGCTCTACATGATGGAAAGCGTGAGCACCATCCGAGAACGGTGGTCACCATCGTTACTGCAAATAAAGACAATGCAGCATGGCGACCCACACTATGGCGGCCTACTGAGATACTTTTATGCTTTATTTATTTACCAGCCGACTCAAAATACTTGTTTATATCACATAAAAAAAATATTTAATTTGAAATCTTAAATCAAATCTCAAATGTTAAAATGTTATGATGAAATTGACAAGCAGGTATTTTATGCGAATTCTATACTATACAGTAATATTTTTTTTTATATCTATGCAATAATGTCATTTATACGCAATAACAATAAGTCGGAGTTGGCAACATTATAGTAAGTATATATAGGTAAATAAAATCATTACCTCGTTGTCATTCGTCTCCAAGCATTGTCTGAAGTGATTAATACAAGGATAGTGTAATGGCGGCGCAGGCGCAGCTCTGCTCAACACGACAGCCATACCTCGAGCACCTATTACTGGTTCGATCCGTTGTTCTGGCTCGTCTATATCAAGCAATAAAAACACAAAATAAAATTTACTTAATTGGTAAGTAACCAAAACTTCAACCTTCGAATTCAGTCCACCTTCGGGGTTGCGGAGGTCAGATACCAGTTGCTCTGTTTAAAAACTGATATTCAGGTAAAACCGGTTGAACTAGTAGCCGACCCCAAAATGATCTTGGGAAAAAGAAAGGCTAGGAAGATGACGATGATGTTAAGTAACTAAAAATGTGAAAACACAGGTCTACATAAAGTTTAAATTAATGAATATAAAATAACAGGTATTATAATTGTCATCGCTATTAAATTTTACAGCCTAGCATATAATATGTAAATTGATATTTGTGTAACTTAAGGCCTTATGGGACTGGCATACCCTAATAGGGTTAAAATTTCTAATAAAATGTAAAGAGAGAAAAAAAACTGTTATCGATATATAATTATAACAAACAGAAAATACTTCGATGTTAAATACAGAGTTTCTATAGATTAAGCAGATTTTAGACTGATATTTGGTGTAGTTGTGTTCATTGTGTAGCTGTTTGGTACGTTGTATTGGGTGTGTGACACTCTAATTACAAATCATTATGACAATGTTACTTTAGAATAGACCCATGACACGTACATACACTAACTATGTAACTATGTTTATCTATATCTCTTAATATAAAATTAATATTATATTTTGCTATAGTAATGGATGTAGAGCGATCAACGGGTGAAATTATGAAATATGTAACAGTTATATGAATTGTAATATTGTACTTACCACTCTTAACTCTCTCAACCAGCTTAGCGAGTGCACTTTGCAATAATTGTGCGTGTTGTTGTCTCGTATGTTCATGGACCCGAACAACTCTACATTCAGCTGCCCTTTGTAACAACACTACTCCTGCCTCAGCTGCGGCACCTTCACCTTTACTTTCGCGAAGAATTTCTGTAGCTAAATACAGAATTGTTGGCAGAATAGATAAGGCACCTGAAACAAAAATTTTGCTACAAAATTTTGCATGTAAATTTATATTTCAAAAAGAGTCACAATAATATTACCGTTCGGTAAAATTGTTTTTTTTTTTTTTTTTTATATATTTTTAAGCTCCCAAAATGACTCTGCCTTGCCTGATGGAAAGCATGAGCAGAATCCAAGAGTGGTGGTCACCATCCTCAATGCGAAAAAGAACAATGCAGCATGGTGACCCACACTATGGCGGCCTGGAGGGAAAGGGGATGGTGAGGGGGATAGGGGGCGTTGGATTGGGGTATGGGCCTCCGGTATCCTCACTCACTCGATGAAACACAGCGTAAGCGCTGTTTCACACCGGTTTTCTGTGAGGCCGTGGTATCACTCCGGTCGAGCCGGCCCATTCATGCCGAAGCGTGGCTCTCCCACGGTATATCTTTTGAGCGACAACATATTTATTTATTTGCTACAAAACTTATGTTAAATAGCACTTCTGCAAGGCTTCGTTTGATTCGTCACTATTAGATACAAAAATCTATCCATACAGCACAAGTATTTGTATGATAATAAAATCACTGTATTTGACCTCTAACTTCATTACCAAGTTCTAGTCACAGGCCTTTTTTTTACGTGTGGAAGGAAACACCAGGGATTGCAGCGGGGCGGTGTGTCGGAATCGAACCGACTAAAACCACACGGTGAGCCACTCTGCGCCTGAGACGGGAGGGATTCGGGAACCGCTTTCTTACGCCATCCGGCCCGCTCTAGTCACAGGCCTAATGTAAGTTTATATGTCGTTCTCGTTGGAAATTGCATTAGGCGTTGCGATTGGGAAAATTTAATTCTGGCATAACCGCAACACGGATATCCATAACGATCAAGTAGATGGACGCTCAGCATTAAACGTGAAGGCAATTAAATAACCTGTTTTCGACGCGAACCAAACCGCTTCAGAAAACAGACAAAGCCATAAGACTTACCTTGAGGGCTCGTCAAACTGGGCAATTCCGACATAGCTGATAAAGTTTTCACCAACAACGTATCCCCATGAACACCAAGACCTTTGGGTACTCCAATCACTCCTACAGCTCCGCCATGTTTCTTTGGCGATAATGCCGGCAACCGACGAACTAAAAGACACAGGCACGCTTCGAGGCATGCGAACACTACTGACTTGCCGGGCGGCAAGTCTCCTGTTGGGCCTCCTTCGCCGAGAGTGTGGACTACTTCAAGAACAGACTGAGGGGTGGAGCCGTCTGTGGTTTCATTCGGGGCTAGTTCTGTGAAAATAATGTATTACTATGAGAAACTGTATAAATATGTAAAATAAATGGAATACCTTACCATAAGTTTACGTTTTACATAAAAATGAAATGTCAACTGTGTTGCTAAGCATAAAACTTGTGAACGGCTCGACCTATTCGGTTATTTTTTTATAATTTCGTTGAGGAACAAGGAAGGTCCTTACGAGGTGAAAAAATTGCGAGGAAAATTGTAAAAACAATCCTTATTTAATTTTCTATTCGATTGCGACAGATCAATAATTTTTGATAGAACGAAGTCTATCGGGGCTGCTTAGTTATCCAATAAAATTCGATAAGCTGAGCGAGCATATTGATTAGTTTAAAAAAATGTTTAATAATACCTTTAATTTTAGCTTGCATATTAGCATGCAATTGCTCTCTAGCACCATCAATAACCAGTCTTAGAACATCAGCAGCCAATAATAGTGCTTCAATACTTTCTTGAGTGAGACCAGTTCTGTGAATAATTTGGCACAGTTCTATGGCCAAAGATCTGGAAGAGTATAAGATTAAAAAAATATATTCAGAGTAACACATTAAAATAATGGGGTATTTCAAATTTTAAAATACAAGTTCTGTGAATAATTTGATACAGTTCTGTGGCCAAAGATCTGGAAGAGTATAAGATTAAAAAAATATATTCAGAGTAAAACATTGATATAATGGGGTATTTCATATTTTAAAATTCAATTTTACTAATTTTTCTTATAGTAGTAAATTTTTTTGTGTGTGTTTGTGTGGTGCCGGATTTAAAATACCGGAGAGTCAACACCCTTATTGTTTATATATTGACTACCTCGGTTGCGCAGTGGTAGCGTACGCGACTGCTGTCTATGAGGTCTCAGGTTCGAGTCCTATTCATATCAGTTGTCTAGTACCCATAATACAAGCTCTGATTAGTTTGGGACTAGATTTATTTAAATATTTATTTATTCCAAAGGTGTCGCGTAAGAGACAGCTAAAGGAAGAATCTAAGCAAGATAACAATACTGTATAGAGAAGATAAACTAGACATAAATCCTGTACCAACCTGTCTGGCAACCAGGTATAGTAGGTATAAACCTCTTTTCTAAACAGAGACCTAATTCTAGCAATGGACTGTTAAAGATTGTTAATTGTGAATATTGTAACCAATTTGAAAAGAGGAGGAGGTTACTCAATTCGACTTTATACATATATATTTACAATAATTACCTGTCTTTGAGTAGTCTAGCTCGGTTCTCAGCCGCGTCTAATAGAGTAATCAATGACAATAACACTGAAATTGTATTCTCATCACTCATGTCCCGTTGAGCGCATAACGCCTCCATACATATACCTGTAAGTTTGAAAATACTTTCAAAAACCTTCAAAAAACTCTTAAAAACAACTCTTAGTTGAGATGAATAAGTATATTCTGAAGATTATTTTAACGTATGGCTTACCAAATAACAAATGGAATCTTTCATCAATTGGCTCGAAAAATTCGAAATTTCCGTTTTCGGTTTTAGTTGATCTGTTATCCAGTGCTTCGGCCTTATCTGTAAATAAATTCAGCTACTGTTAAATATAATAAATGACATTAATTATAAACAAACTAACTAACTTAACCGGCCAATTTTGTACCGCAATATTTAACCTGTTTTTTTTTTAAATTTCCAAAGTCTTGTTTTATTACTTATGCCTGGCGCAGTTTCTCACGGGTAATGTACATTCCAAGTTATCTTTTAAGTTTCTTCTAAACAACCCTTTGCTAACCATAAGCAATACATAAAATAAGGATTATCTAATTGGGTGCAGACGTTCTGAAGTTATGCGCGTACATACATTTCGGCAATTCATTTTTATCTATACAGGTAGATAAATTACTGAATGGTTTTATGTAGATGAGTCAAACTCTGGTATATCAAACTAAATAAACTAGTACCATTTTGCATTAAATTTACAATATATCTATTAGTAAACAGTCAATGTTTAAAACTTTGCACAAATATTGAAGGCCGGATACACTTATAAAATTACTTATACAAGGATTCAGGGTATGCATGTTCAATCGTTACAATATTAGCTAAATTATGGCCTATGTCCCAGAGATCATATTAAGAATACGGTTTATCCACATTTTGATTTTGTTTGTTTAGAAAAAGATAACTCTCGCATTAGGAGTTTTTATTTTATTTTATGTACGATATGTACAATAGTTGTGTGTATGACGTCTTTTGGGCCAAAAAAACAGCGTCAGGCGTTCCGTCTGGTACAGTTCTAAATTGGGTCTATTTTTTACTCTGCAAAATTGTTGTATACATTATCTTTTTTTTATCACTTCTTTTGTTGCCAAAATATATACGATTCCTTTTTTTCCTTCACAAAGTTTTTTTCATTTTTCTAAGTTTGTAGAAGTATATTTGAACAAAAGTTCATGGAAAAAGACCACATAGAAATCTGAAGCAAGCGTCAGGTGCAGGGTGGCACACCTGTGCGGTCACACCACTACCAGGGCCCGTGGGGTCCCACGTATGAGCTCGACGGATGGTTACGGCGCGTAGTTACCGGCGTAGGCGCTCGGCAGGTCGAGGCGCGCGTTGAAGCGTAGCGCGGCGGCGTAGAGCAGCTCGGGCCAGGCGCGCGCGTAGTGACGCCGCGAGCCCTCCGCCGTCTCCGCCGAGTAGAACGCGCCGCCGCCGTGGGGCAGCTGCGACCCGAACTCTGCGCGACCGTACACCAAAGCGTTACTCTCTCATATCACTAACCTTGTGTATATCTATAATAGATATGCATATTACTTTTTTTTTTTTTTATATTTAAGCCGCCAAAATGACTCTGCCCTGCCTGATGGAAAGCATGAGCAGAATCAACATCAACCGTTGGGGCAGTGGCCCGCCAGGAATGATCACCTCTCCTGGTCGGAGGATCCTCCCTTTGTGTTGGAGGAATATGCTACCCGTTCCTCCACAGTGGTGACCCCGACGTGATTGGAAGCAGACTTCGTAGGAGCAGATCAACAGCAAGAGCGCCACCATCATGTTCACTCCCACAGCAAGTCTCAGCCAGCCAGCAACCTCGGCCTCAACAGGGATACACCACATGCAGGAAGCGACCGCTCCAGCCTGGTTTACCCCTACGGCCTCAACAGCGTCTAGGCACAGCACACTGCAACTACGGTCCATGTAAGCAGAGCATTTCTCTCCCGTCTATGCAGCAGCCAGCCACTACGCAGCAATCGCCCCGACTCACTGGGGACCTCACCGCAGCATCGCGCACCGCATTCGATCCCGACTCACTGGGATCAGCGGACTTCAGCCCCGACTCACTGGGACTAGCGGCATTCAGTTCCGACTCACTGGAACTTGCGGCACTCAGTTCCGACTCACTGGAACTACTCACTCCTGGCACTGGCAAGCTCTGCAACAGAGCACAGACAGCTGACTCATCCAGATATCGACCTCCGGTCTTGGAGGGGAGTGATGTGGCGACTTCCTCATACAGCGTCAACATAAATATGTGACAACGCCATCTACTGAATATACACTGAACTACGGAGTAACGTAGTGCACGAAGAAGCTACCAATCCTGCATCGCGCAATAGAAGTTCTCGCGCCGATTAAGATATATACAAACTTCCCAACATCAACCGTTGGGCAGTGGCCCACCAGGCATGATCACCTCGCCTGGTCGGAGGATCCTCCCTTTGTGTTGGAGGGACATGACATCCGTTCCTCCACAGACGTTTAAATTTTTTTGTTATAATCATAATAGTCAGCCCGTTACAAGTCCACTGCTAGATATAGGCCTCTCCTCAAGTACACCACATACGAGTTTGCTACTTTACGCATTCACTCGCCTTATCCATTGTCAATAAAAATATTAATATGCAACTCATTTTGTTAAAATATTGTTATGTTGTTATGAAATACTGAGAGGTTAAGAAAAAACTCAGTAATACATTAATCCAAAGAATTTTGAACCTCAATTCATTACCCATAAGGTCAAAGGTGATTTGTTTACATTCGAAATGTATTTGAAACCTTTCTCGGAAATAATCACATCGAAATATTCAAAAATTGATTTAAGAATTCTGAAATAAGCTACATACTACCGTGACAAGTAATATAAAGGCAGTAATTTGAACTAAAGTGCGCTAAACATCGAACTGATTAAGCGTGAACCCAAAAACCTTGGCGATTAATGAGCACTTGTCCTGTATTATTTAAATATATTTATAATTAAATTTTAGCCATCATAAGGTTTATTTATCCAAATAAATGAATCCTTACAACATATTCCACTTTAAACTCACCCGGAGGCAAACTCAGTAGCGCATGATCCTTCAGCGCAGCTATCCAGTTTTCACCTAAACTCTCCAACTCTGGCTCAACCAACTTCAGCAAACTTTCACCCTTAGACTCAAATTCTCCATATTCTTCGTCTTCGGGTGTTTGAGGCTCTGAATTATCTATTTGATTGTTATTTTGCAGCAACTGGTTTCGCCATTTGGCCAGTTCAGCTTGATTATTGTAAGGCTTCGTGTCGAGCTGTTTGACGTAGCTACCTGGAGCGCTATTGTTGCTGACCATCGCTACGATATACACTTCTGCCCACGCTTTCAATATAGAGAGCTTCTCCAAAGTTGCCATGCTTTCGTTGTAAATTAGGGTTGTATTGCCTTTTGTGTTCAATTTGTCCAAACTTGACACAAGCAGCTGATGTACTCTATAAAAAAATGGATCTATATAAATATGTTCAGACATTTTAAAACACAACGCCATCTAGTCCCAAACTAAGCAGAGCTTGTACTATGGGTACTAGACAACTGATATCAAATACATCTATAATTAACCACGTAATAGTGAATCTGTGAAGTTGTTTACACTAACATAATCTTTAGGTCTTAATTCAAAAATATTACATGTTCTATAAACTAATTTAGCTGATTTGATAAATCTAAACTCTGAAACTATCTTTCAATAAGATTTATTCGATTATAAATTATTTACTTCACTATCATACTGGCCAGAAATTATTGACCAATCTAAACATAAGGAAACACTAGGTGTTATTAGGTACACACTTTTAGGTCAAAGGGAACAACCCCCTTGTCCTATTAATTTAGTAAAACTACCAGAACAAAGATTTCATTTAATTAATCTTTTATCAAATTCCACCAAGTAATACGCTCGACTTTGTCATCTACCTGTACTCTGACGATACCAGATAATAGTAGGCGCTGGATGAGAGAATAGTAGTTTGATTAAGATATGAACTTCAAGACGGTTCTGTGGCGTAAAAAAGGTGAAAAGATGTGGTATGGCACCTTCTGAGATCGTTGATGTCCCGCGCGACCCCGCAGCCGATCCAGGCCGAACACACGTCGCAGGCGGCCGCGGTCACGTGCGAAGCCGTGTCGCCTGCGAACGCGGGCCGCACCGCAGCACCCACCTAGTACATACATACATATAGTTTATTCATTTACATACTAAATTAATTCATAAGTATTACATGAATACACCTTTAAATATAATTAATACTTTCGTCAGTGATTTTTAGTATATCATCATTTATTTAAAGGTATTACAGGCCGTGGTCAAAGTCAGCCTGTGACCACGGCCAGTGCTACCTGGTCGAAACGTCAGGCAAATCAGAGGTATTTAATACTTTAAATAAGTGATCGCGTTAATTTCCGTGAAAATAATCATCATCATCATAAATTGGTTATAAGAGACACAAAGTATTTTTATAATGTTTTTATAAAATCTGATGGAGTGAATTTTATAAATATATATGTATTGATATACAGATAGGTTAGCTCAATTGCGAAAATAATGACTGATTTATATTGCTATATGAAAACCCTAGAATAAATGAATATATGTTTCAAAGTATATGGGTTAATTACTAAATTTTTTTTATTAACACGCCGTATTTACGATGGTGTTTTGGAGAGACTTTATATTTTTGGACAGAAGTTATACCTGAGCTTGGTACTGTTCCAACAGTAGATGTCCGGGGAAGTCAGGCTCGGGTGCTCTGGCGTACTGTTGTATGATCATCTGTAGCGTTCGTAGACCGCACAGACGTAGCGCGTCCGACTCGCCCGTAGCGCCTACGAACGCCATGCGGACCAGATCCGACAGGTGGAGCGATAGGTAGTCGCCTGAATAATATATACGTCTTTATAGCTGGCAAAGTGTGGGTAGTTAATAATACTTTGTTCAACGTCACGGGTTAATGCTGAAACGTACTATTTTTTTTTTAACTTTAAATGCTTTAAAGACTCTTAAGAGCAAAGCAGGCGCAAAATAGTCTTTATTAAAATGTGTTTGGAGTCTATATTTTCACACGTATGCATATGTATAGTTGAGAGTACCAAGAAACAGATAAAAGGTAGAATAATTATACAACCATACCCTCAGGACTATTTTGTAGTTTTTCTTTAGCTTTGACAAGATCGAAGTGTGCGCCGTCGTTTGTAGCTTCGCACGCACCCATTATTTTCTGTATACACTCCATTGCGAACACCTAAAACGAAAATGAAATACATTCGTTTTAAAATATTCCGATTTTAATTCATATTCATTTACTAACCGATTTACTCTTTCTAATCATTTTATATTGAAACATTTGCATAATTTTAATTAAAATAGTAACATATTTCATTGAATTTTAATAAGCAACATTTTATGTATGCAATTATAGAAACAAACCAAGTATAATATAAAATTTATTTAAACGATAAAACCGGAACCAAGTTAAATTAATACCTTTTTTTTGCACTATAGACTGTTTTAAAGAAACCCATCGATCAGATTGCCATATCAAAAAAAAATAAACCTATCGATAAGTTCCCAGTATTTCATAAAATAGGAATTTTAACTATATTCCGTTGACATACCCGTGTCGGCCACCTAGACTGCACAGCTGGATGGGTAGACTGTTCAGACTCCGCGTGGAACTCCGCCTGGTCATCGTCACCCTCGCCATCGAAGTCCATTTCCGGATTATTACTGTCTTCTGCACGATTTTAGGACGTTAGATGTTAAATGTATAGTTCGTAAAACTACATTACAAAATGAAATAGTAAAAACAAACAATGATCCATCATGTGTCGTGAAATTTTCGAAATAGTTTTGTAGAAATCATGTTGTAGAAGTATGCATACTTCAGACTTACTGCTGGCTAAGTGATCCAAAATGCGTATTGGCCTTAGATACTATAATTCGCCATACATTTGAATTCTGTGCTCGTAAGACCAACCAGCACTTTAATCTCGTTCATATCTTTAGAAACCTCACCTTTAAAGTGGTATTTGGGTCGCCACTTGTCTACGCCTGATGGGTATCCTTATTTATAAGACAATAATATATAGAAGACGTATAAACCCAGGCAATAATTATTTCACAACAAAACTCAAAATCACTCAATAATTCACGTTGCCTTTCTCAAGAACTTAAAAAGAGAAAAATATCCGTTTTAAGTTGAATATGATAACAGGAATCAAAGATGAATAATAGGATTGTTAAGTAAGATATCAATATGAACTACATACCTAGACGAATAGTTAGGACTCGTTTAGCCAGCACTATCCAGTCCCTGACGTTCCGATGAGTGGCTGCGGCTAAGAGACAGCAGGTCAAAGTATCTCGCGCATACGACAACGCTGTTTCATCCCTTTCGCTATCCAAGAATGTAAACAAAGCGCCTGGTAAACCTGTTTCGGTGATTACTACACCTGTAAAAAGAAGCATTGTATTATTAGTATAGCTATTAGATGACAATAATCAAAGAAAATTATGGATATAATATAAATTGATGAGCAATAATTAACCATGACTGACATAATAAATTCTTTTTTATACACAGTACATGCAAATATTTGTTCAGAGTAGGAGGTTCTTTTTGAAGTAGCTATTCGTATTCGCCAAAGAGTATTGGCATATGAGATATAAAAGAAATAAAAAATGATATCTTTTATTTATAGATTTATAGTACACTTACCACAATAAGGTTTAGCGGGTACGTGGCCCTTAGCCATGAGCGCATATTTGCTCACCTCAGCGGCTTCTTTTTGAGACAACTGCCGGAGACAACACAATGCGGCCCTACGCACTGTCAAGTCCGAGTGAGAAAGATCGCGCTGTAAAAAAAAAAACGATTAATTAATTCAAAAACCATTCTAGTGTATATATTTATGTGATAGTAAGAAATTAAAGAATTATGATTTTGTGTGGTTACGAAAACATACCTGATCCTACTGAGAGAAAGAATTAGTGACAATACGGTTGTAGATTGTCGAGTCAAANGCCGTCGTTTGTAGCTTCGCACGCACCCATTATTTTCTGTATACACTCCATTGCGAACACCTTAAACGAAAATGAAATACATTCGTTTTAAAATATTCCGATTTTAATTCATATTCATTTACTAATCGATTTACTCTTTCTAATCATTTTATATTGAAACATTTGCATAACTTGAATTAAAATAGTAACATATTTCATTGAATTTCAATAAGCAACATTTAAACAACAAAACAACAAACCAAATATAAAACCATTTATTTTAAAGATAAAACCGGAACCAAAAAGTTAAATTAATATCTTTTTTTTTGCACTATAGACTGTTTTAAAGAAACCCATCGATCAGATTGCCATATCAAAAAAAAAAAACCTATCGATAAGTTCCCAGTATTCCATAAAATAGGAATTTTAACTATATTCCGTTGACATACCCGTGTCGGCCACCTAGACTGCACAGCTGGATGGGTAGACTGTTCAGACTCGGCGTGGAACTCCGCCTGGTCATCGTCACCCTCGCCATCGAAGTCCATCTCCGGATTATTACTGTCTTCTGCACATATTTTATGACGATAGATGTTAATATTAGTATAGCTCGTAAAACTACATTACAAAGTGAAATAGTAATCATTTTGTAGAAATCATGTAATATGCATACTTCAAACTTACTGCTGACTAGGTCACCCAATAAGTGTTTCGGCCTTCGACACTAGAATCAGCAATTCTTTTGAATTCTGTGCTAGTTCAGACCAATCAGCTCTTTAATCTCTTTGGAAACCTCATCTTTAAAGACCTATCTGGGTCGCCACTTGTATACGCATGATGGGTGTCCGTATATATAAGAATAATATATATAGGTGTTATAAACCTCCACAATAATTATTTCACAACAAAATAACGCAATAACTCACACTGCCTTTATCAAGAACTTAAAAAGAGAAAAATATCCGTTTTAAGTTGAATATGATAACAGAAATCAAAGATGAATAATAGGATTGTTAGATAAGATTTCAATATGAACTACATACCTAGACGAATAGTTAGGACTCGTTTAGCCAGCACTATCCAGTCCCTGACGTTCCGATGAGTGGCTGCGGCTAAGAGACAGCAGGTCAAAGTATCTCGCGCATACGACAACGCTGTTTCATCCCTTTCGCTATCCAAGAATGTAAACAAAGCGCCTGGTAAACCTGTTTCGGTGATTACTACACCTGTAAAAAGAAGCATTGTGTATTAGTATAGCTATTAGATGACAACAAAAAAAACAATTGTCAATGACAAATAAACAATTGTCAATGACAATTTAAATTGGAGAGGCCTATGTCCAGCAGTGGACTGCGATAGGCTGATGATGATGATGATGATGATGAATCAAAGAAAATTATGGATATAATATAAATTGATGAACAATAATTAACCATGACTGACATAATAAATTCTTTTTTATACACAGTACATGCAAATATTTGTTCAGAGTAGGAGGTTCTTTTTGAAGTATCTGCTATCGTATTCGCCAAAGAGTATTGGCATATGAGATATAAAAGAAATAAATAATAATATCTTTTATTTATAGATTTATAGTACACTTACCACAATAAGGTTTAGCGGGTACGTGGCCCTTAGCCATGAGCGCATATTTGCTCACCTCAGCGGCTTCTTTTTGAGACAACTGCCGGAGACAACACAATGCGGCCCTACGCACTGTCAAGTCCGAGTGAGAAAGATCGCGCTGCAAAAAAAAAAACGATTAATTAATTCAAAAACCATTCTAGTGTATATATTTATGTGATAGTAAGAAATTAAAGAATTATGATTTTGTGTGGTTACGAAAACATACCTGATCCTACTGAGAGAAAGAATTAGTGACAATACGGTTGTAGATTGTCGAGTCAAACCTACCATCGCCGGTGCAGACCCTAACAATACTCACATACAGATACGGCACGAGATATACTCACAGAAGTATGGCACGAAATATACTCCCACACAAATAAATACCACACGAGATATACTCCCACAGAGGTGCGGCACGAGACACACTTACACAGAGGTTCGGCACGAGGGTGTGCAGGTTGATGTGGTCCGGAGCGAACATCTGCAGCTGCTGCAGGCAGCCCGTGGCTTCTGCGCGTGCGCCTCCCCCGCACTCACTCAACGCACTGCACGCGCACACGAACCGGCCCACTGCCACCACTGCAACATAACATCAATACATCTTGTTGGCTATCATTAAAACATGAGTCGATTCCTTGTTAACAGTACTTTTTTGGATAATTACAGTTCATAGAAAGCCTTTTACAGTTCATAGAAACAAGGTTTTGGCCTTCTATATCATGGTCTGTCGGGTTGTATAGAGTTTGTTTCATGTTTTTCTTCTCTTTGCATTGAAGGTGTTCAGCGTAGTTTTCTCTAAATATCGACTACAAGCACACTTTATTTCATAAGGATCAATAGGGAATATGCATGTTTTTTATTTATTTCTAAATCCTTAATCCATTTACATCTCTATAACATAGAAAAAAAATATAAATAGGCTTGAAAATAGGCAAACAAATTTTCAAAGAGAAATATATATAATAATAAAATTACATGCCTTGTAACTCCGGTCCCACGACAGTAATTAAAGCTGACAACAGTCTTCCGATACTACGATGCAAGTCTTCCTGGAAAGGTGGAGCGCTGAACAAAAGTTTTAGCGCAAGGTTCAAAGTAGACTCCACGTGACCTCGGAACATTGGGCCGGAGGCATCTGCCAGTACAGAGAGTGCATGGAGGGACCATACCTACAAAAATTACAACAATAATAGAAATTGTTATACAAATATTAAAAGTTTCTGTTTTAACATAAAACATAAAAGTTGCAATTTGTAAGTGTCTCTTTTAACTATTTTTAATTTAAAAACTGACTGCCTCGGTGGCGTAATGGTAGTGTACGCGACTATTGTGCTCGAGTTCTCGAGTTCGATTCCTGGGTCGGACCAAATGTTTGTATGATCTGCAAATATTTGTTTCGGAGTTTGGGTGTTTTCAATGTACAATATGTATTTACAAAAAAAAAGTATGTATATAAATATTAATATCAGTTGTCTTAGTACCCATAATACAAGCTGTGCTCAGTTTGGAACTGATGGCATTGTGTGTTAGATATCCAAAAATATAAATATTAACTAAATTTATATTTGTTCATTTAATGTCTTTTTCAAATAAATGATATTTTTTTAATAAATCAATTAGAATTTTTAATCAATTAAGATTTTATGTTACCCCCAAATAAATAAGGAAGTATTAAAAATAAGGTTCATAGCCCATAGCCCAGTTGCACTCGGTGTTTAGAAACAATCACCGAGGGTAAGCAACGACGGCGCGGTCAGTACCTGGATGGGTGACCACTAGTGGCATGTTATCATGAGCGTCTCCGTGATTCGGAGGTCACGTTAAGCAGTCGGTCCCGGTTGTTATCATAGGATAACAGTCGTGAAGCTTAGTTGGAGGCCTTTGGGCGGCTTAAAAACATCCAACGGTAAGATTACGTAGCCACAACGTTGTCTTGCCAGTCCCCAACCCGCACTTGGCCAGCGTGGGGACGTATGGCCTTAACCCTCTCCTGAGAGGAGACCCGAGCCCAGCAGTGGGACGTTATGGGTTGTTGATGATTGATGATTAAAAAAAAAAGTCTAAGTTCGCTTTTTTTTCAACGAAGCTAATAAAACAAAACTATTGCATTTACCGACCTGTAACTCAACACTGGCCGTATCTTGTGCCAGTGCCCTTAACACAGGCAGCGCTGCAGCGCTTGAAGTAGCGCCCCTCGCTCTCAACACGGCGCCTACAGCAGCTGCAGCGGCTGCCCGCACAGACCTATTGACGGCCGTTCTCGCAAGAGCAATGACTTTCTCGCTGAGCGCCTGACTCTCTGCTTCAGTGATACATCCACACAATCTACCAGCGCACGAAGCGGCCGCCGCTCGGACTGTCGCACTGTTTGCTGATAAACCATTCTGAAAAACAAAGATGATTTTACATTTTTTTATGATTTAACTTCCTACATTGCAGTGAATTGGACTACCGTCACAAAGATCATGATGCGTTTCCGAGCTATTCTTTTTTTTCTTTTTTATATATATTTAAGCTGCCAAAATGACTCTGCCCTGCCTGATGGAAAGCATGAGCAGAATCCAAGAGTGGTGGTCACCAACCTCAATGCGAAAAAGAACAATGCAGCATGGTGACCCACACTATGGCGGCCTGGGGGGAAGGGGGATGGTGAGGGAGATAGGGAGCGTTGGATCGGGGTATGGGCCTCCGGTATCCTCACTCACTCGATGAAACACAGCGTAAGCGCTGTTTCACACCGGTTTTCTGTGAGGCCGTGGTATCACTCCGGTCGAGCCGGCCCATTCATGCCGAAGCGTGGCTCTCCCACGGTAAAAATATTCCGGATATAAACTTTAACATATAATAATAAATAAGACTCACAATCACAAGTTCAGTAGCAATATTCTTAACAGCTTCTTGTCCGAGAGAGCTCTTCAACTCAGCTAGGGTTCGTAGTGCCAATAGCATTGCAGTGTAGATGTTAATTTGTATAGCTTCTTGGCGAGCTCCCTTGCAGACCTTGATGCTTTCAGTGAAATGTTCTAACATTTGTTGCCTGTAGAAAAAATTTAGAAATTTAAAAAATAAATTGTCAAAAATTTTGCTTTGTGTGAACTGAGTTAAACGCTAGGTTTTTAAGAGATATGTTCAAATTAATAAATTAAAAAAAAACTGAGCAATCGCGGGACGTTAGCCAGGTATAAAGCATAGAAAATATTTTTTATACTGAGTATAATTCCCACATCGCATTATTACCTATAGCAGTTATGGGGATGCGTAGCCACGGTATGTGTCGACACGTCATCGTATCAAGCCACGGTGTTCCACATCTATGATCTTGTTCGATAAACTTAATTAAAAAAAGACTCCACGATACCAAACTAATTATTCAAAATGAAAATTTTTATCCATTTTCAAAATAAAATACTTAACTTATTGGCTATTGAAAAGAGGCAGATAATTTTGTCATACTCACCTATGCTTATTAGCGGCTCTTGAGAAAATCTGTGGGAATAGCATCACCGAAGCGTCAATAACCGCGACCCCAAGAGGCTGGGCCCCCGTGACCCCGCGGTAAAGACAGCAGGGGTCATGTTCCAGGGCCCCCGATCCACTAGCGCTCAGTGGAGATATTAACTGCTCTTCGATTTCAGCTTGATCTGTGTCGTAAATCCATCCTTCTTCACCCAAAAGTATGGTATCCCGTGGGTGCATAGCGCTTCTCAATGTACCTTAACAATAAGAAATGCATATCATAGAAAATGCAATCCTACTAACAAATTTATGTTGAAAAGACTTGTCACTCTCAGAGAATAGGCCGGTCTCGAAAAAAATATTTTACTAGATTTAATCTATGTACTTTGCAATAAATCTCATGACCAAAAACGGAAATGTTACAAATAAATTATTCGTAGCATTAGAACAAGCCAATTAAAAAATAGATTCTATTTTATTTATTCGCTCCCTTTGGATTTTTTATTTTATTAATCATGTATTTTAACGCAGTTCCCTGCTGTGAACTGTTCAATTTTATTTGCTATTAGCAATCCGCCCGCGACGTATTATTGTCTCTAGACTCTAGACTCTAGACGCAATGTAGATGCCAAGTTCAGTCAAATACCGTACACCCGACGAAAAAACAGTATAATAGACTTTCTACATGGAAAGACTAATTTCAAAATAAGAACAGTCAAATTTGAATTTTGTCTAATAGCGTGTGATCCTTATCTAACGTGTTCAAACCTTCATAACTGTATCTCGTTTCCACACAAACTTAGCTATGAAAGATCATCAAGTAACTATCAGTCTTAATCTTGTTACTTGACAGTATAACTGAGGATTGAAAAACTCGTCCTTAGCTACCGCCGCAATGCCGGAATATGTATGTTTAAAGTATAAAATGCTCACCGGTAGCAACATTAGCTCCGCTGGGGTCTGCGGAGCCAGCGAGCTCAGCGGCGAGTAGCCTCAACAGGGGGGCGGCTGGAGGGGCGGCGCCCCCGCCCAACGCGGCGCAGGCCTGGTAAAGGCGCAGCCGCAAAAGAGCTGCCGGCGCCTTCAAAGCCCCACCGTACGAGCGGACTACGCTGCTCACGCTGCAATATTGTACACACACATTAATCTCATCATCGACAACCTATAATGTTCCACTGCTGGGCTCGGGTCTCCCCTCAGGAAAGGGTTAAGGCCATAATTCCCCAAGCCGGTCGAATGCGGGTTGGGGACGGGCAAGACCACGTTGTGGCTACGTAATCTTGCCTTTGAATTTTTTCAAGCCGCCCAAAGGCTTCCAACCAAGGTTCACGACTATAATCCAATGATGCCCTTCGAATCACATCATCTTTTTTTAATATCAATGTTTCGTACATCTGTCACACGGCGTCATCTTCAGATGACGGAGTGAGTGAGTGAGTGGAAGAATTCATAAAAAATCTCTAAAGGAGACTTTCTTTTGAATAAGCATGCCTAACTTATTTTACCTAGTTAAAGACACAAGCCTTTTCATCAGAGGTTATTACACAAGACCATTAAGAACTCTGCAGACATTGAGATTTCAGCATAAACTATCAACATTAATGTAAGTTTATTTCATGCTTCTAGCTTCAAACTAAACAGTGTAAGTTAATACTTGTATAGCAATCATCGACAACTTCTTATTCTTTGCATTTTATCGTTTTTAAAGATTCATAAAATTATATCCTAAATTAAATGAAATATAAGAGGCCATGTCCAACAGAGGACTACAATTACGTGATGATGACGATTAAGAGAAAATTGTTAGTCTTGATTAGAAATAAATTATTATTATTATAGTTTATGACATGTTTAGTATTATGACAATTAGATTGACTCATAAACTACTTATATATTTGTTTTTGTGAATATACAGGGGAAAGCAACACTGATATGAGAAGAAAAACGTCTAAACAAATTCTACACTATTATTTCTAAAGTAAACACTATGTCCGACTGTTAACGAAATTACAGCTAATAACCTCGACAAGAGAAAAATAGAAATAAAAATTGTAGGAAAAATACGCGTAAATTGAGAGTTAAATTTTGGACTTAGATGTCTGTGATCTAATACACATCGCCATCTAGTCCCATAATCAGCAGAACTCTTATAATGGGTACTAGACAACAGATATAAACACATACATACTTTTTTGTAAATACATACATATTAAACACAGAAAACCCCCAAATTCCGAAACAAATATTTGCAGATCATACAAACACTTGGTACGACTCGGGAATCGAACCCAATACCTCAAGCACAGAAGTCGCATACGCTAACACTACGCCACTGACGTAGTTATATATAATAATGCTTTATTCACGAATTTGTAAGAGAACTCGACTGCAGGCTTGGCCTTGTGGCTTTAGCGGTCGCCACGCCGCTTTCTACTGTCCTAAGTGTTGTAGGTTCGAATTCCACATAAGACAACACTTTTTGTGATGCACAAATCGGAGTTCTTTTTACATTTAAATATTTTTAAACGGTTGTAACGTATATTGTTACTTACTTGGTAAGAACAGCAATAGCACCATCGATGGGTTGCGTCAGTCTTTTGGCTGTGTCGTCGTTGTTCACAAGCGATGGACAGTGAATAAGCAGACTGTGTAACGCAGACAATGCACCCGCCCGTCCTTCTAAGGTTACCTGCAAATGTACACATTTGTTACTTTGACAGGAAAATTCATTTATTTTTTTATATTATACCTCTTACAATCTAATAATCTTATCGTATCTAATAATAGTATACGTCTTTAAATAGTCTATTTATGTATGCGTGTTTAAATATGTATATATATGTGTATGTATGCATAAGTATGTGTATTTATATATGTATGTATGTAAATGTTTACATGTAGTAACTCTAAGCTTATGTCAATTATGTGATGTTCTGGACTAATTTAATCTCTATACGTCTACCTTCCTATAAATAAATAAACATATAAGCAATTTCAATAATATATCACTGAGTGATTCCAATGACTTAAGGTCTAGACTTCTAGTCAAGACGCCGCTATGGTTAATAAAAAATGTAGTCGATTAGTATATATTTATAACCGAATTCAAAAAACAAGAAGGTTCTCAATTCGATTGTATTTTTTTTGTTGGTTTCTTTGCCTCAGAACTCGCGACTGGGTAAACCGATTTTGATGATGGTGCTTCCCGTGTCCAATTTGAATTTGGTCCAGTTCTTGAAGTCGAATTTTTTGTTAAAATTTTAGTTATTTAAAGACCATTCCTGCACTGGGAATATTCCTGTGCCGCAGTGAAATTTGCAAACATATATAAAATGGACACAAAGAACACCCAGGATATCAAAAGTAATCGTACGAAAATTGTAAGTAAATCTAATTTAACCCTGTAAACAATGTAATTGAAGTAATGACATCTACTTCTATAGCTCACCTGCCAAGTAAAAGCATCTCCCCTGGATTTTTCAGATTCCAGTTCCTTCACAGATCTTGGGAAACTGTTCCTCCACAACAACAACATTCGTGGCAGTAGGCCGCGGACTACCGGGACACCTGAGAGACACAATGCACATGTAAGTTTATTTCTTTAAAACAGGCATCTCTACCAAAATATATATTATACATTTAAATAATAATAAAAAAAATATAATAAATATATAATATATTATTCAAATAATATCAAGACCCTGCAAAATCGCGATATACAATATATATCGAGATATACAATCTTAGAGATTATTTCCTACGTACTGATGGGGGAGTGCATCGCAGTGTGGTTGCAGTGGATACTGGGTTCACTCCACTCGCTCTGGCTAAAGAGAATTGGCGCAAACCTGTTGTACTTAGTACTAATGATCGCAGGGAGGTATGGAAGGGCAAAGAACTCCATGGTCGGTTTTATCCGGCCCTTAATGGGTCCGATATAGACTTCAAAGCGTCGACCTCCTGGCTACGGTATGGTGATCTCTCCGGAGAAACCGAAGGTTTTGTTTGTGCGATTATGGACGAAGTTATCATGACGAATAACTATCGGAAGTATATCCTAAAGGATGGTACGGTTGATATATGTCGGGCATGTCACCGCTCCGGAGAATCTATTAGGCATATTATTTCTGGTTGTTTTCGTCTTGCTAACGGCGAATATTTGCACAGACACAACCAAGTAGCCAGGATAGTACATCAACAGCTTGCCCTCAAATACAAACTTGTGAATTCAGAGGTGCCATACTACAGGTATGTGCCCGACCCAGTTCTCGAAAATGGTCGTGCTACGTTGTATTGGGATCGATCTATTATCACGGATAGATCACCTATTAGAGCGCTGCGCAATGATTGTCGACATCGCCGGTCCTCATGACGAGAATCTCGTGAAAGTTGAAAAAGAAAAACAATTGAAATATTTGGATTTATCTCACGAGATTGTCGATATGTGGGATGTAGATTCGGTGATCATTGTTCCGATAGTTGTGTCTGTTCACGGATTGATAGCCAAGAGCCTCGACCAACACCTCAAGAGGCTCACGTTAGATGGTTGGATCAAGGTTCTGATGCAGAAGGCAGTCCTTCTTGACACGGCTCGTATTGTCAGGAGGTTCCTTTCTTTGGAGCCCTANGCGACGACCACCGAACCATAGTGGCTCGACGGGCGGCTTCACGCCACTCGCGTACCTCTTCGGGCGGAGGGCGAACGCCACTCTCCGCCCGGAATTCAGCCACCCGTCGATAAACTTCGGGTGATGTTCTGGCCTAATTTAACCTCTATACCTTCCTATAAATCAATAAACATATAAGCAATTTCAATAATATATCACCGAGTGATTCCGATGACTTAAGGTCTAGACTTGTAGTCAAGACGCCGCTATGGTTAATAAAAAATGTAGTCGATTAGTATATATTTATAAACGACTTCAAAAAACAAGAAGGTTCTCAATTCGATTGTATTTTTTTTTTGTTGGTTTCTTTGCCTCAGAACTCGCGACTGGGTAAAACGATTTTTACCCAGTCCGTGTCCAATTTGAATTTAGTCCAGTTCTTAAAGTCGGTTTTTTTTGTTACTTTTTTTGTTAATTAAAGAAGAATAAACTAGGAATCCTGTGCAGCGGTGAAATTTACAAACATACATGAAATGGACACAAAGAACACCCAGGATATCAAAAGTAATCGTACGAAAATTGTAAGTAAATCTAATTTAANGCACCCGCCCGTCCTTCTAAGGTTACCTGCAAATGTACACATTTGTTACTTTGACAGGAAAATTCATTTATTTTTTTATATTATACCTCTTACAATCTAATAATCTTATCGTATCTAATAATAGTATACGTCTTTAAATAGTCTATTTATGTATGCGTGTTTAAATATGTATATATATGTGTATGTATGCATAAGTATGTGTATTTATATATGTATGTATGTAAATGTTTACATGTAGTAACTCTAAGCTTATGTCAATTATGTGATGTTCTGGACTAATTTAATCTCTATACGTCTACCTTCCTATAAATAAATAAACATATAAGCAATTTCAATAATATATCACTGAGTGATTCCAATGACTTAAGGTCTAGACTTCTAGTCAAGACGCCGCTATGGTTAATAAAAAATGTAGTCGATTAGTATATATTTATAACCGAATTCAAAAAACAAGAAGGTTCTCAATTCGATTGTATTTTTTTTGTTGGTTTCTTTGCCTCAGAACTCGCGACTGGGTAAACCGATTTTGATGATGGTGCTTCCCGTGTCCAATTTGAATTTGGTCCAGTTCTTGAAGTCGAATTTTTTGTTAAAATTTTAGTTATTTAAAGACCATTCCTGCACTGGGAATATTCCTGTGCCGCAGTGAAATTTGCAAACATATATAAAATGGACACAAAGAACACCCAGGATATCAAAAGTAATCGTACGAAAATTGTAAGTAAATCTAATTTAACCCTGTAAACAATGTAATTGAAGTAATGACATCTACTTCTATAGCTCACCTGCCAAGTAAAAGCATCTCCCCTGGATTTTTCAGATTCCAGTTCCTTCACAGATCTTGGGAAACTGTTCCTCCACAACAACAACATTCGTGGCAGTAGGCCGCGGACTACCGGGACACCTGAGAGACACAATGCACATGTAAGTTTATTTCTTTAAAACAGGCATCTCTACCAAAATATATATTATATATTTAAATAATAATAATAAAACGAACACAAAATTCATAGCTACACTAAATGTCCCAATGGGGAAAGAAATAAAAACAATGGAATAAAAAATAAATAAAGAAATTAAATACACACACAATTTAAATAAGAGAACAACATACAATATGTAATTATCCTTTCTTAAAGACTTTTTTACTAGTATTTTACACAGTTTCTCTTTATGGATTCAAGAGTCAATTTACGCCTCTAAGATAAAGAGGCGCTCATAGCTCAGTGAGGCGCTCATAGCTCAGTTGCACTCGGTGATTAGAAACAATCAACGAGGGTAAGCAACGACGGCGCGGTCAGTACCTGGATGGGTGACCGCTGGTGGCATGTTACCATGAGCGTCTCCGTGATTCGGAGGTCACGTTAAGCAGTCGGTCCCGGTTGTTATCACAAGATAACAGTCGTGAAGCTTAGTTGGAGGCCTTCGGGCGGCTTAAAAACATCCAACGGTAAGATTACGTAGCCACAACGTTGTCTTGCCAGTCCCCAACCCGCACTTGGCCAGCGTGGGGACGTATGGCCTTAACTCTCTCCTGAGAGGAGACCCGAGCCCAGCAGTGGGACATTATGGGTTGATGATCTAAGATAAATAAATTATTTCAAATTCCATTACTGTCTTACCTAGCGTACATATCGCGCCGACTATAAGCCAACCGGCATTAGTTCTCGCAGCAGTGAGTCGACTACTTTGTCCCGCAGACCTCAGTAGTTGCTCTGCAGCGTTGAAAGCCACTTTACCTCGGCCGTGAGGCACGCCGAGCGGGGACAATCGCACTGCTCCTAGTATAGCCGCTAAAGCAGCAGAGTACCCTGAAAGAAAGATTTACTTTAAAGTGTTTTTTGGTTTTGTATTTCACATAGATGCACATAGACAAGTAAAATGTTGACAAAAATTAAATATTTCTGACATCTGAAACACAACGCCGTGTANACCGTGTAGTTTTAAAGTAAACGCTCTGATAAATTCGTAACTAGATGCACTAAGAAAACTAATTTAACTGATAGGGCCCCTCTGAAAATAAACCCTAAAACTATGAGTCTGTCAAAGTGACTACCCTGCCTGATTGAATGCTATAAGCAGAATTAAAAAAAAAAAGTATTAATCGTCATAGCTTGGCGGCCTATTGAGATCCTTAAGCATAATTATTATTAATCTGCGTCATTAAGAGGCATCAGTAATGGATACTAACCAGAGATGTGATGCGGAGTAGGTCTGGGAGCATCTAAAGCCTCCACACACTTGTCGATGAGCGGCGTGATTTGCGATGGCAAAGCCACGCACACGCAGCGGACGCACCACGCAGCCGCCAAACGGGCTGCCACGCACGGGTGTTCTAACACCTACACGGCATGCAATTACTTAAATAAGACTGATTATAGACGTCAGGGTAAAACTGGTAACATTGGTCGAAAAAAAAGAAATAAAACTTGCTCACATACAAGGTTCAACTCGTATTTGTCCTATAAAGTAGAACCAGACAATTGACAGCAAATAGCAAGGCCCAATCTAACAATACTTGAAGCAAAGGAAACCTTTAGTAGGCATTATTTAGTTAGTTTTAAAATAAAAAAGGTCAATTGATGCACTAAACTATTCTTTATTAGTTACGAATGTTACTTAAAATGTCATAGGCTTTATTATTTGTATTTGAAAGGTACAGAAAAGCCCTTTAGTACACCAAAGATTATATTACGTAATATATCGTTCATTGGTGGAAACATCAATTTACCGTGTATGTACCATCGTATACGTACACTTTCAGCAATTTTTGAAAAAAAAAAAAAATATTTACGGTATCGTCATCATCATCATCGACAACCCATAATATCCCACTGCTGGACTCGGGCCTCCTATCAGGAGAGGTTTAAGGCCATACGTCCCCACGCTGGCTAAGTGCGGGTTGGGGACTATTCATAGTATACATTGGAAAAGTTAAGCCGAGGCCTAACATATCATCAGGATATAGTAACTCACCGTACAAATGGCATCGATCATGTTTAACGAAGTATCCGACACAAGGTTTTGCACCGAGGTCCCAAGTTGAAGAGCTAACTCTCCAGCTTCCATCAAAGCACATACTAATAGGTGTTGGCTAAAAAGTGTCTCCTGGAAAGACCAGATAAGTATAGTGTATTAGCATATATACATTTACTTTATACATTAACGTCCAAAGTAATGCAAGTAGACATTTGTGCACACACCGTGGGAGAGCCACGCTTCGGCATGAATGGGCCGGCTTGACCGGATTGATACCACGGCCTCACAGAAAACCGGTGTGAAACAGCGCTTACGCTGTGTTTCATCGAGTGAGTGAGGATACCGGAGGCCCATACCCCAATCCAACGCCCCCTATCCCCCTCACCATCCCCTTTCCCCCCAGGCCGCCATAGTGTGGGTCACCATGCTGCATTGTTCTTTTTCGCATTGAGGATGGTGACCACCACTCTTGGATTCTGCTCATGCTTTCCATCAGGCAGGGCAGTCATTTTGGCACTTTAAATATAAAAAAAAAAAAAAACACAATTATTTGCACTGAATGCAAAATTCAAAACCCTATATCCAATGTGGTAATCAAATCATTATATATTATTCGTTAAGTCGTTTTTTGAAACTTACTCTTTAAATATCCTGATATCGATTATTAAACTTCGAGTG
The DNA here is from genome assembly GCA_003709505.1 of Hyphantria cunea. Taxonomy (NCBI): domain Eukaryota; kingdom Metazoa; phylum Arthropoda; class Insecta; order Lepidoptera; family Erebidae; genus Hyphantria; species Hyphantria cunea. The sequence continues at coordinate 886,337 of PKRV01001350.1, forward strand.
AAAATGTGTCAGTTCAATTTAGGTATATGTATTTATTTAATTAAGTTAATAAAATATAATGGATATAATTTTGTACGTCATGTAATTATATAATAAGTGATGTACCTGGTTACAATCTTTAGCATTCTCCGGATTGAAATCAATGATGTTCATCTGTTTGATAACTATTTGTATAATCTCTCTGCAGGCGGAGGCTTGAGCCTTTTCGCCCAACATCTTGCCAAGTGTGTTGCGAAGTATAAAGTTTATGCATTTTCTGTAAATATTATTTTTAATAAATTATACAATCCTACAGTTCTCTTAAAATACGGTTTAAGAAACATTGAGAAAATCCCAGAATGCGGCGACAGTCATTTTAACTTCACAAATTCTAGATAAGTTCTAAAAACAATGTATTTTGGCAGAGACCAATGAGCCTTACACAAATTAACATAAGGTCGAAAATGGATTGTATGTCGTTTGGCTTGTTTACATTTCTCAGAAACGGTCATGTGCAAATGTATGTACTGCTGTGGGAATCCTCTTGGAGCGGAGTTATTTCTGTGTATGTGTACGATATTGAAAATCATTTGAGATCTTTTTTTCAATGCAATGTCCAATTTTGAGTAGGTTTAGACCAGATTGATTGGACACAACTTAATTGCTATATTTTTCTTTAATATTTAACCTAATGGCTAAGTATTAAGAGGTGAAGAGAATTAAACAGTAACTTTTGAATAATGTTAAGGCAGGCTCAAATATACCTAGAATACACAGCATCGACGTGCGAACTAGCGGCTTTAGGATTGGCCACTAAATCCAAAACGTGATTCAGAAACGTAGTCATATTGCGCTCCAACCACACGCCTCCCATATTTTGCACGAACACCACATAGGCCTAGAAAAATAATAATCTTTACTTATACTCAACCAAAAAGTTTTAATTAGTAATGGAACGACTTATTTTACGTTTATAAGTATATTGTGCCTATTTTATCTTCCATTTGAGTGACAAAATATAATTAATTAATTAAAATGTAAAAAAAAATTACTCATAATTTTACTTAAAAAGGCAACTACTACAATACGAATTATCCTGTGTATCGCGGAGGACATGACAAAACAATACGAAACCGAAGAGAAGACCGGTGAGAAACAGCGCTTGCGCTGTGTTTCACCCAGTGAGTGGAGATACCGGAGGCCCGTACACCAACCCCTCCCCCCATCTCCCAAAGACCGGTAACACACTTGTGACTCCTCTGGTGTTACGGGTGTCCATGGGCAACGGTAATCGCTTACCATCAGGCGGTGCGTACGCTCGTTTGCCCCCTATTATATAAAAAAATACAGATTGGTCTGCAAATAAAATACTTAATATACTTACATTAGTAACACAAACACGGACTTCCCTGTTAACTCCAGAGCCAGATTTGATGATCTCTCCCTTGAGGAACGAAGTACCTCCTCGGAGGAACGCACCCATAAGCAAGTTCAACGCTTCGTCTAATGATACTACATTCTTAGGGGGTTCTTTCTTTTGCTGGACTGTAAAAAAATTTAATGGTTTATACTACAAAATAATTAATTATTTGTCGTGTAACCTAACGAGAAATCTATTAAAAATCTGTATTGTAGTATTATTCTTATAAAAGAACTCAGTGGCGCAGTTGATGACGCAGTAGAGATATCTAAAGTTGTAAAGAAATATGGACAATGAACCAATAAATACTGTAAGGACACATGGTCTTTCGATCCTACAATAGTACTGCAAAGGCAGAATTATCTTACTTTTTTGTACTACAATATGGCTAACTACAGTTGTTAATATATACACGTAATAGTTAATTCAGCAACTGATTAGAAATACTAATATTTCATTAAAAAAAATACCTGATTGTGTCTTCAATTTAGCGTTCATATTAGTCAATTCGCCAGCCTGCGTAATAGCAATCATCGTACCGAACAATTCCGCTATAGCGCACCTGTTAAAATGTAAACAAAGAATCAGAATCAACCGTGTGAGATAAACAAGCTATATATTTGACTAGCTTTTGCCCACTGATCCGCCCGCAAACATGTCGGTTATTGAAAGTAATCTAAGTCCTGAGATCAAATCTATCTCTATATCGAAATTCATCCAAATCGGTTTAGTGGTTTAGCCGTGAAATCGTAACAGACAGGTAGAATTACTTTCGAATTTATAATATTATTATGAAAGTATGGATTAATAGATATTTTAAAATCATGACGGAATGATGGACCAAAGATATTAGTTGAAGATTCGATTCTACTTAAAATTTAAGACAATTCGATAGCAACTAACCAGACTGAAGGGCAGTTGCACTCACTGGCTACTAAAACATCATTTTATCAATCACTTTTATTTACTATGTATTTTTCTGCTGGCTATAGACCTCTTCTTAAAAAGGTTTTAGCCTATATTGCTCATTTTAATTGGACCGATGGATAATAGCCGCCCATGGACACCCGCAACACCAGAGGTGTCTAAAGTGCGTTGCTGGCCTTTGGGGAATGTGAAAGGCGATGGGGGAGGGGTTGAGATTTGGGACTCCGGTATCCTCACTCACTCGATGAAACACATCGTAGGCGCTCGGCTCGAGCCGACCGATTCGTGCCGAAGCATGGCTCTCCCACGGTGAAAGTATTTTAACAAGTCGTTCAAATTCTAAGTACTGAAAACTTCAACAATCAGCCAGGTTATCTACTAGATTTTTGCCATAAAAATTAAATAGGCAATTATCCTACATATCAGTAATCTTCACATGTGTTTTTGAATTCTGTATTTAAAATTAAACGTGGAAATACGGCGTTGTTATTCACTCCAGGTGCGGAAAAACATTGCTATAAAAACGTTTATCAACACAAGTCTGAATACCTACTAACTTTATAAAAATACATATATGCATAAATTTTCTAAAATCTTCTAAAAAGCCTTTTAAATTAGACTGTATTTACATGTTCATTCAATTTATGAACCAATTGTAATAAATTTTACTTCTAGTCGCAGTACAAATCAAAACAAAATGTATTACCCAGATTTTTAAAGAGTAAATTAGTCATACCTTAATGTATAGTCACTGGGATGTCCGGACTTCAGGCAAGCAGCCGCCACAGCGTCTAACTCCGCAACCGTTAACCGCATCAGAGGTAAGAGATGTCGGAGAGTGTGGGCGGCAGCAGCTCGTACCGCTGGTGCCCTTTCTGATACAAGAGAGTTGCGGGCAGCGCGCCACACTTCGCGGACTGCAACCGGTGCGGCAGTACCCATGCCTACGCAGATCTAGGTGACAATGCGATAGGTCAGTATTTGGTTATGTNCGTTATGTAAAAAACAAAGAGATGCCCAAAGGTGAATGACCTGGTAGTCAATATCGTCAAGAGTTTACGGTTGGACTTAAACCTCTCCTTACCAAGGTGGTTTTGTCCTACTTTACGTTTGCAAGGCAGCTTGGTATAGGGTTCGTATCAAGTCTGGATGTCGTAATAAAGCGGTTCTCGGATCCCTCCCTTGTCAGGCGCAGAGTGGCACACCGCGTGGTTTTAGAAGGTTCGATTCCGACACACAGCCCTTTTTTTTTACGTGTGGAAACCCCTTCGGGCCTTCACCCCACCGAGGGTTTGCGGTGGGGCGGTGTGTCGGAATCGAACCGATTAAAACCACACAGTGTGTCACTCTGCGCCTGAGACGGGAGAGATCCGGGAACCGCTTTCTTACGCCATCCGGGGTCCNCACCGCCCTTTTTTTTTTTTGACGTGGTGGAATGCCTTTACGCACTTCGCGCCCCTCCCCCGCAGGGACAAGGGGTTCACTTTGTGTGGGACTCCTGACTGACTCGCCAGACTACCCACTAAACCACCACGGTATGCCACTCTGCGCCTGAGACGGGAGGGATCCGGGAACCGCTTTCTTACGCCATCCGTAGCCGACACACCGCCCTGCCGCAATCCCGCGAGGTGACGGCTCGCGAGATTTACCACAAGTAAAAAAAAAAGAAGTTTTCCTTCTCTATACAATAATTTTGTCCTGCTTAGTTTGCTCCTTTAGCCGGCTTCTACAACACCCCAGGGGTGACTAGATGTGGTTACACTCCATATTCATAATCCATAAATACTCTGAGATCTGCTAACATAATAAATATTCGGAGATCTAACATACAACGCCATCTAGTCGTAAACTAAGCAGAACTTGTATTATGGGTACTAGACTGATACATACATAGTATACTACCCGTGCGCGATAAGTTGAGACCTGAGCGCGGTGACGTCACTGACAAGTTCAGTTCAAACAAAAAATAGAACTAGCTTCAGCTTGCGGCGCGTTCTGCGAATTTTAGATAGCCGTCTTTTATCGTTAAATGAATTACAATATTTACCCCTCATTATAATACTTGTTATTAGAAAACAATAAAAATAAAACAGTCAAAAAACGTAACAGGAACTTTAACAATAAAAACTTAACATGAAAAAAAAATTAAACTTAACACGGACTTCTACAACAAAACTAACAACAATAATAAAGAATTCGGGAGCGCGTCAATACGTGACGTAAGCCAGTACGAGACTAATAGATAAAAAATAGTGACGCCAGATGTACACTACGGACGGCTGCGGGTAGGTGCGCGGGGATGGGGAAGGAGTGTCGAACTCCACGCGGGTCTCATCTTATCACGCACGGGTAGTAAGAAAACGCCCAAACCCCGAAGCAAACATTTGTAGATCATGCAAACATTTAGACAGACCCGGGAATCGAACCCGAGACCTCAAGCACAGCAGTCGCATACGCTACCACTGCGCTAACGAGGCAGTCGTTTTATTCGTTTCAATGGATTAATAATAATTTATGAAATGTTCACACATGTATGCTCAACAAAATAACTTGTTTATAGGTCAATATATACTGATAACATTTCAACTTTATGGTTACAGAAATGTCGACAAGGGCGCGCTCGACTTTCTACACAAATGGGTGAAAGTCAAGGGCATACACATCTGTAACCATAAAGTTAGCTTATATAATATTTTCAAATTTTCTTTTCAATATACTCCTGATTTCACCATCTATAATTCATTGGATAACAGCTATATAAAATAGTAATAGGTAAACAATCTTAGACTCAAGACTTAATTCCGCCCCCAGCCAAATTGACATTTTACAAGTGTCAATTTTTAAAATGTCAATTTGGAATGAATCAGGAATGACGTCATCTGAACGCTAAATCGCGTATTTAAAATATTATCCAGTAATACAGAGCCGTTAGTGATTGTAAACGAAGCATTTGTATTTCGCTTAAGCCAAAAAAAACAGAAACAACAACCCATAATGTCCCACTGCTGGGCTCGGGTCTCCTCTCAGGAGAGGATTAAGGCCATACGTCCCCACGGGGACGGCAAGAATACATTGTGGCTACGTAAATCTTGCCGTTGGATGTTTTTAAGCCCCCCGAAGGCCTCCAACTAAGCTTCACGACTATTATCGTATGATAACAAGCCAAAAGTAGTTGTGTATTGCACCTCTGACTGGTCAAAACTGTTGACTGAATCTTGTATGACTCCAGAACAAAAAAAACTGTAAGTGGATTTGTGAAACGTACCTTTTCAAGGGTGTTCATTATCTCTAGTCGTGTCTGTGACTCAGCATTTTTCAAAGACTTGACTAGAGTATTGACAGTTTCTTCGTAGGATCTCCCCATCATTCTGCCGAGTTTCTCGTACATACTGCCCAAGCAGCATATAGCAGCTCTAAAACATACAAATTAAATATATTTTCACGTTCTAGGTGTGACACGAGGCAATTTTAATACCGCCGATCATCATCAACTTCCTAGCCTTTATTATTCCCAAGATTTGGGGACGGCTACTAGTTCAACCGGTTTCACCTGAATATCTGTCTTTAAACGAGCAGAATTCGAAGGTTGAACTAATTATCAGAATATTTGAGGGCACTGACTTCCCAATAACGATTGCCATAGATAGATGTTCATGACAACCGGGACCGACAGTTTAACGAGCTCTCCGAGGTACGAGCGGGAAACACCGCCACATTCAATATTCTGGGCCTGGGGGGGGGCAAATCTGTTTATATAATACACTAGCCGAGCCCCGCGGTGTCCCCTGCTATTATATGTAGTTACGCCGCGGGGCGAAGCTAATCTAAAAAAGTAGGGCTAATGATGTACTTTAGACTAGGTTACTCCTTACATCATTAGCTATGAAAGTGCCGTCAAAATCGGTTCAGCCTTTTTAGAGATAAGCCGTAACAGATATACAAAATTTTTAAAAAATGCGGTTATTTTAGTATTACAATCAGACTTTATTTATCTGTACAAATATTTTAATATAAATTCTTTAGATACAGAAAAGTTATTTTAAAAGCTGCTTTAGAGGGTATTCAGAAAAACGGTTATAAATGTATTCCGTAAAATAATCGCCCATAGCGTTAGAAAATTCTATGTACCTACACTGAGCGTACAGAGGCCATTTATTCCATCTCTGATCATATGTCATCTTAGCCACGTTTTTACGTCTAGGTGACTGGTGTTTGGGTGCTGAATTGTCAGCATTTGATCCCTAAGTTGGAGTGCTTCGGTGATCTGATCTTCACGGTACGCAAAGTTGCTCGACTAGATTTAGATTCAGTAATGTTGTTATGGGAACGTGGAGTACGTGAACCAAGGCGGCCACCGATTGAGGTTCCAAGCGCGGCTTTTTGCTTGCAGCACTGGCAGCGTGTTGGTAGAAAGGGCGCGACACACGATTTTTACAAGTTGTATATTGTACTCCAAATGGCAAAAATTACTTTTTTAACTTTAACCATAAAAGAAGATAGTTAGTAGGGATGTAACCAAACACCGGAGGGGGGGGGTGCAGCTGCTCCTACCTGCACCCCCCACCCCTCGGTACGCCCATGCTATGGGCTGCTATTAAGAATTTCTTGTACGAAAACCCAACAGCCGTCTGACCCGGGAATCGAACCCGAGAGCTCTTCATCTGCAGTCGCTTACGCTAACCACTAGACCAACGAGGCAGTGTAATACCTCCGATATTTCTATTAAATAGGATCTATAGAAATCTAGAAGCATGAGCTGGCATGTTATAATAGAAGTGGTTTTATGATGCAGTTATAAACGTATGATGAATATATTAACATACGTGGTGAAACAGTTTTGGAGTCTTTCGGGTAAATTACTGGCCTTACTTATCGTTTATGGGCTTAATTCAATTAGGGGCATCACATTGACTTTCTCTTAAACAAAGTTACCTGCCTACCAGATTTGCCACCCGTCCCGATTTTGCCGGCACAGTCCCGATTTCGATGATATCGTCCTGTATCCCGACGGCCTATTAATTTTGTCGCTGTACTATCTATAAGCAATGACTGCGCTAAAGGCATAAAGCCATTGCTTTGTATAACAACAGAAAACGAAAGTGATATAGAATCACAATTTTATGTTCAGCAAGTCATATTTGTAGTGTTTGAGAAGGCAAGCTTGCAAGCAAGCAAATACTATTAATTATTAGAATGTAGGTATATCAGATTTCAAAGAATATTACCGAAATGCATTTAATTAAATAATGATTATCTTAAGATAATTATCTTCAAACTCGCTTTGATTTCGATAAATCGTATTCATTGAAAAAATTGGAACATAGAAAGACGATTTAAATTTCACATACATTTGTAATGCTGCTTCTACTTTGGGTTTTGATTCGGAAGAAGGATTTTCAACTGATGAATTGTTTGTAAAATACACTATAGTTATGAATATACTACTACAGCTCAATCAAAATGCTTATGTTGCTATATGTTGGTCGAATTTCACTATAATTCATATATGAATTGGAGTGAAATTCGACCGACCGTCTCTGGTAAACATTCGATTGTTCCGTTTTTTTTTTCCAAATTTTGGCAGCCCTGCTACCTACACTATGTAAGGTCTATCTTATTATTTCTTTTTTGCCAAGCTAAATATGGCACAAAAAGCTGTGTAGGTGAATAAGGCTTTATGATACCAGTTTAGGCAACGTCTCAACGTTCACTGTGCATACATTAAGCAAAGAATTCATTACTTTATTATATCATTGACATACATTTATCTCGTTCGTTACGACTTTTACACATGCATTTGAAAGTACCGAGATTACATTACAATGTATAAACTCGCACTTTCTAAATAGAGTATGGTAGGTATTTATTGAACTCAAAACTTTTTGAAATCGTTATAAAAATTTAAGTTACACTGTACTTATTAACAAAAGTGAGATGCATAAATCTAATGGTCAGTCGTTTACTAGAACGAGCAATAGTATAGAGATGTAGTTTATAAATCATAAACTTAAAAAATTAAACAATACCCGACCACGTAAAACTTTGAATAAAATTTACGTATCTAGTCTATGTAACTCGGGTCATCATCATAATCAGCCTATCGCAGTCCACTGCTGGACCTCTCCTGCCAGCCGTCTTGCGCAAATCATCGCTCCACCTGGCTTGT
>PKRV01001354.1:0-24965 GCA_003709505.1 Hyphantria cunea
CAGTTGTGGGGGTCCGACACAGCACCCTGCCGCAAGCCCCGGTGGGGTGAAAGCCCGAGGGGGTTTCCACAAGAAAAAAAAACTTATCAGTTTATTTGAGTTCACTGACTTTCCAATAACGATTAAAATCCTGAGGGAGAACTGAATTCGAAGGTTGAACTAGAATCTTTGGTTGCGTTCAACTTTGATTCAAGACTTTTTAGAGTTTTTAAAGCCTATATTAAATAAATTAACTCACAAATTTTGCTACCGGCTTTGCCCACATGTATATTGTTGTATGTTGTATTTTTATCGCGGTAAATAGTAGCCTATGTATTATTCTGAGGCACGACCTATGGCTGTAAAGTTTCATCTAAATCTGTTTAATGGTTTTGGCTAAATCTCATGTTCAAGTGAAACAAACATTCATACCATACATCCACTAGCATAAACTTTCGCATTCACAATATTAGGTGAAAAATATACTACAACTGTCTTGGTGGCGTATGTGCTGCCGTGATAGAGGGGTCAGGTTTGATCGGTTGGACCAAATGTTTGTATGATCTGCAAATATCTGTTTCGAGTTTGGTATTTTCTGTATACTTATAATATAAATCACTACACATTGTAAAACAAAATTCGCCTCCCAGTTCGCCTGTCTGTATGTTCTCGATAAACCCAAAAACTACTGCACGGATTTTTATGCGGCTTTTATTTATAGATAGAGTGGTTCTTGAGGAAGGTTTTCGTATATAATTAGCAAAATTTTTGAATAAATTGGCTAAAATAAAATGATATTTGTTGAGGACGTCGCGTGAGAAAACAAAATACATATCTCAGAGTAACAAAGACTATTATGTTTTCCGTAACTAACCCGTGAAAATCCGAACGGGTTATTACTTAATTAATAAATATAGATAGATAGATAGAAAACTCTTTATTTGCACACTACAATATAACAGTTAGAAGAGAGTACATAAAATGTGAGACGGAGTGTACAAAGGGCGGCCTTATTGCCTAAAGCAATTCTTCCAGACAACCTTAGGCAACCTTAACCTTAAATATGTGTGTAAATAAACATATTTTTTTTGTTTCAGACCTTCCAAATAATACACGCAGCTGTAGCGCTTTACTCTGATATCTTGGCCCTAAAGAACTTCGGTAACCAGGACTATCTGCTTCCGAAGATGTTGAGTGACTGTCGAGATTTATTATTCACTGTAGTAGTTTGGCCTTCTACCATGGTAACTACCATTTTTATCGAAACACGTTTCGGAATGAATGAATCGGCTCGACCGGAATGAAACCACGGCCTCACTGAAAACCGGTGTGAAACAGCGCTTGCGCTGTGTTTAACCGAGTGAGTGAGGATACCGGAGGCCCATACCCTTAACTCTCCTCGTCGTCTCTGTCTCCCCATTCCTCTTCCCATTCCCCAAAGGCCAGCAACGCACTGAGCCTGTGGTTTTGCGGGTGTCCATGGGTTGCGGTAATCTTACCATCAGGCGTTACGTCAGCTCGTTTATTCCATAAAAAAACAACTGATGCCAAAAAAACCCCAATGGTGCAAAAACATTTCAATGGGCCGTCCTCTCCATTTCGTTTTCTTCATTGCCTTTAATATACAGATATCGACCTTTTACAATTTAATTATAAGTAATCACAGTAGCCGAAATAAAAAAATACTTTTTCCGGTCGTAGTCCCGTCCTAATGATGTCTTGTTGCACCGGGATTATAAATCCTATAGATTTAGTAGTCCCCTGAACTATCCGAGACTAGCGGTATCAATTATTATCCCAGCTATTTTTTTTCCGTGCGGAAATCCCGCCGGATATCACCTCCTAGGGGCATGTCGGACTCGAACGGACTAAAACCCTACGCTGTCTTTGGTACTAGGGGCCGGGTAACCAGGTGCAAGGAAAACCCTGGAACCCCCACCCTATCGGGGTACCTACGGTTTGTAGATGGTCCCCTCCTATGTGGAAACAACGATATATTCATTGCTTCTGCCAAAAGCAAACGCTCCCCCCGACAGATGACCTAATCTGTTACCCCCAGGCCTGTTATTATTTATAGAGGATGGAGATAATTTTGCGATCTCAAGTACTTCGCACTATTCGTTTTTGTTTCATCCATACGATACATAACATTAACAGCCTTTAATGAATCATTTCTGGGTGATTACAGGCTGGGCTTAAGAAAAAAATCGTCAAAATTTTGAAGCGTTTTAATTTCTAATGCATGTGTGTACAATTCTTCAGGATATTTAGATGTTCAAGGCTTCTTATAGTAATTATATTTTATAACTGTTTATGTAAATATGTTAATTTTTAAAAAAAATTAGAAATAACCTATGTCATATTTTATCATAGCATCGAAGGTAAAGTTTTGATATGTGTTATTTTTTGAGTTTGTTATAATAATCCTTTAGTCTAACCGCATAGTCTAACTGACAGGACAACGGAGGATACTTACCTATAGGCGTATTAGACTTTTAAATCTATAGGAATATGAAGGTCCTTTAAGATAACGAGACTAAATAGGACTATATGTCCACATGACAGGAAAATGAGACTTGGTAAGGGTCAGAGCAGGAGTTGTATATCTATACAAATAAATAAAATTTCGTGTGTCTGTATCTAATGTTAAAATATTTGTGTAATGATTTTGCGAAACTCCACTCGAGTTTCGTAAAATCCGTTCTTAGCGGATGTCTAAACCCTTTAAGGAACTACCAACCTACTAGGTATTATGGTGTTCAGAAATTTCGTGAATAATCAGTAAGTGCTATTTCGCTTTTATATATATACCTAGATTTGTAGAAATTTAACAAAATTAATAAACATACCTACAATTTTATTAGTTTTAACCAGGGTGGTGCAGTCGTAGTATGATATAAGACTTTTGTACTGATTTACCAGGTTTCATTTCCGTTTCGGAGTTTGGGTGTTTTTTATGCATACTGGTGTTTGTTGTATAAAAATCTATATACAATCTGTCTGTCAATCTAACTTTCAAAATAGTTTAGTTTTTTTATGGTATAGGGGGCAAACGTACAGACGTATCGTCTGATGGTAAGCGATTACCGCCGCCCATGGACACCAGCAACACCATAGGAGTCACAAGTTCGTGGCCAGTCTTTGGGGGATAGGGAGGTAAATGGGAGAGGGGTATGAGCCTCTGGTATCCTCACTCACTCGGTGAAGCACAGCGTAAGCGCTGTTTCATGCCGGTTTCCTGTGAGGTTGTTGTATCACTCCGGTCGAGCCGGCCATTCATGCCTAAGTGTGGCTATCCAACGGTAATGGCGTTGCGTGTCGGATACTTACTCAAAAATTTTTATTATAATTATTTTTATTCCAGTTAGTCTTCACTGTGTTCTGGTCTTTCTGGTTCTACGATCGCAACTTATTGTATCCAGAAGACATCGACCTGGCCATTTCTTCTGTCTCAAACCATATCATGCATACCTACATCTCCTTTATCGTGGTATGGGAGATGATGTTTAGACCCAGGGTGACACCAAGGGACCATAAATGGCGTTTGTTGAGTGTTATTGGAATAGAGACAGTTTATTTTAGCACGTAAGTATTAAACATTATCATTATTTCTTTACGAAAAGTATTTTAAAACGCTCGGATCGGATCGGATCTTTTTTTTTTAATTTATTGTTCACAATAATTAAATCTTAATCTAAAACATAGGTCCACAAAACTGTTTTAAACAGTTTATCTGTGGACTCAGTTGAGCCACTATATGCAATATGCCCGTACACAACACTGTACACATCACACCCATGCATTAGATATATGCGTATGCACTGTGCCATGCACTATGCATTGCACAGTTACATTTACATGTTTACGCACAATTATGATACATAATACATAACATCCAATATAAAACTTGTTTGTGGTATACCCTTGTATGTGGTGTTTAAAAATATCAATATACTCATTCGTTTATTTACATTTGTGCTACTATCTAATAATATCTAATAAGAGCTTTTTTAATTTTCTTTTAAGTATGTTTATATTGGGTTCATGTCTAATATCCACCGGGAAACGGCAAACTTAACTTCACTATGTAAAATTAGTCAGTGATGGAAATTGATAGCGAATCTTGCGATTTCTTTTTAAATTACTTGTGACCACTATCAAGTATCAACAACTTTTTTTAAAACTATCGCTTTAGGAATATACATCCTAGGTCGCGGGGATTTTACAAAAATACATGAAATGAACACAAAGAACACTCAATACAATAATTTGTGGATCACACAAAGTGTTGTGTGTGTGTGTCCCATGTGGGATTTGAACGCATAACACTTGGCGCAGTAGAAAGGGACACGGCGACCGCTTAAACCACTAGATCAACGTGCAGACGTGCAGTCGATTTCTATGTAAGTCTATGTGCAGCAGTGGACGTATTCTAGCCGAAGTGATAATAATATTTGCCCTAATAGCTTTATCTATTTTCACCGGGCGAATAAGATTCTCTGAGCCCAAATACCTCACCCCCTTATTCGAAGGGGGATTCATAGACGATCCATCTTCTCATTTAGTCCTTATACTAAGAAAAGTAATTAATTTGACATTCAGTTTTATTTTTTCAGGGTGATCGGAGTACATGTTTTCAAAGGAGTTTTCGTTTACCCTTTCTTCGGGCACCTCATGGGGACAATATACTTCTATTCATTCTATGCTGCCATAGGGGCTGAATTATTCATTTTGTATCACGCTCAGTGGATCCTGAATGACGTCATTTGGGGTTCTTCTACTAACTCAGAGTCTTCGGCGAAAATTGCTAGACAGAATGGAGAATGCTTTGTGAAGAAAGTTAAATGAAAACTTTTTTATGAGTTATTCTTCGGAGCTTAAAGTCTAGTTGTGATTAGATTTTTAGTGGATAGATGGGAGTTGGCTGTGAGGTATCTTAGAAACAGTAGAGTTGGTTATATATGTAGACGATAAGGAAGTAGTGAGGTCATACCTTACTATTAACAAATCATTTAATTAAAATCTAGATTGCACAATTTATGTTTTAAATTAAAAACGATACGATTTATTATGGCTTGATGGTATTCTTCTCTTGTCTGTTATTATAGTGACCTAGCATTTAGCATATATATTGTACAGTACAGTGTTACAATAATTCTCACTTGCTTCAATAAGACACCGCTCACACACAGCTTTGTACTACCCAAAGGTTGACTGGAAGATAATGCCGACGGCATTGAGTCCGTCTTATGCAATATATTTGCACGAAGATTAAATAAATAAATATACGTAAATATATTATTAATACTCTCCATGGGGTGGCTGATTAAGGATACGGTGTGTCACCAGATCTCTTCATCTCATGTGTAAAGTCAGAACCGACTAAGAGAGATAAGTAGTAGTTAGTAGAGATCTACTTAGACTAGACTTGCCAAAGACAGGAAACAATGGGGATACATGGAGGAGGCATTCCCTCAAATTTGGGTACACAAAATTAAAAACACATTAGTACATTGTGAATTGTGGAGAGCTGTAATTACGCATCATTGTGTTTGCGGCATTACATAGAGTATAATTTAATTTGACAATTGATAGTTTTTATATTTTTGATTGAACGGGTGATAATAAAATGTAAAAATTATTTTTTTAGACATTTGAATGCACGAAAAGAAGTACGTTACTATTTTAACTAATTTCGATTTGTTAATATATATTAAGTTTATTTAATAATAGTGAATTAATTTATGATAAAATGTGTAATAGCGTTGAAAGTCAATTAATTATGATTGGGCATAAACAATTACTGTTGCTGAAATTATGCACACAAAGATAAATAACGATCCTAGGTGTAATTATTTTCTTTTTGTTATCTTATTTTGGAAATAAACGACTTTATTATTATTAATATAAGAGAGACAACTGCGCGGGTCACATCACTGCAAAGAGAAGAAAAGGAACCAGCCCTACTATCCAGGCAGAGGCTTATGTCGAGTTATACCGTGGGAGAGGCACGCTTCGGCATGAATGGGCCGGCTCGACCGGAGTGATACCACGGCACCGAAAACCGGTGTGAAACAGCGCTTACGCTGTGTTTCATCGAGTGAGTGACGATACCGGAGGCCCATACCCTAATCCAACGTCCCTATCCCCTTTCCCCCCAGGCCGCCATAGTGTGGGTCACCATACTGCATTGTTCTTTTTCGCATTGAGGATGGTGACCACCACTCTTGGATTCTGCTCATGCTTTCCATCAGGCAGGGCAGAGTCATTTTGGCAGCTTAAATATAAAAAAAAAAAAAACTGTGGACCGTTAAAGTTTCTTGACGATAATGGTATTTAAATGGGAATGACAGAGCATGTTGATACTGCACTGAATGAGTATTAAAATCATTTAAAATATTAACACCAGTAATGTAAGTTCTCAAAAACATTGTTCGATAATTCCTCGAAGTTTTTTTAAATATTTTCTCAGCATGAACTCGAAAGTTCGCTAGAAAATGGTACAAAGAAATCTCTTCTCGTATTATTGTCTAAGCAGTCAGATATCACCCATTATTTTCATCACGATGAGGACTTGAAGACTACCTTCAAATACTTGACATTGGCAAAAATAGCTGATTAGCTGGTTGTCATTTCATCGAAAGAAAAAGAAGAACAACTAAGGCTTTTTGAAACCTCATTGACTTTGTAAACTGCTGCAAAATAGTGTTCGACACTGGTTTTACACTGCGTGAAATTACAAATTTAATATATTCAGTATAAATATTTAATCAAAAAACGTTAAGAAAGAAGACATATGGAGTATTTATGAACATAATAATATGGATTTAGATGAAAGCTGCCAAATAAAAAACAGTAAAGCGCCTACAAAAATACTAGTTTTCAAATTAGTATTACTGTTATGTATAAACGGTATTATATCAGGAGTTAAAGTAAGTTCAAGTTCAATTTTGGAATTCAGGTCACCCTCAGGATTGCGGAATTCCGATGCCAGTCGCTCTGTAGAATAGCTGATATTCAGGTAAAACCGCTTGAACTAGCAGCCGACCCCAAATAGTCTTGGGAATAATAAAGGCTAGGAAATTAAAGTCAGTTCGAGGTACACGTAGGTGGACTTTTAGAATCCCTTATAGTCTAAATTATACCTGGTTGGGCTAAAGTTACTTTTTTATGTATTCATTTAAAATAATTTAAAATATTTCTGGCATTCTGACACACAGCGCCGTTTAGTTTTTAGCCAAAGTAGACTTTAAGTATAACGTGCTTACTTAACAAGTCGGAATACGTTTTGATAATGAACTTGTAAGAACTATGAGAGCAGATTTTTTTAACACAGTTTTAATAATATATGAAATACATGAAAATAAATAGTCCGATTCACTTAATAAACGGTTTAATGGTTATGACCATTCATAACATATTGCCAGTGCTACAGGATCTGTTATTCTCCTTCAGTATATATGGGTTTTCGGGGCATTTAATAGATCTATATCTATATAGTTTGGTTTACTTTTTAGAATAAAATCTCCAAAAAAAATCCGAGTAAAGCTCTGTCATCCAGGTATTATTAGCATGTTATCATGATTCATAATGATATATCCGTGTGGTGCCCGACTAAAGCCACATTTTTACCAGGAGGCATTTGTCCCGCGAACTTGTCGTCGATTTTTTTTATGGAATAGGAGGCAAACGAGCTTACGTATCGTCTGATGGTAAGCGATTACCGCCGCCCATGGACGCCCGTAACACCAACGGCGTCACAAGTACGTTGCCGGCTTTGGGATGGAGTGGGGGATGAGGGGAAGGGTTGGATTATGGGCCTCCGGTATCCTGGTCCGGGTGGCGTAAGAAAGCGGTTCCCGGATCTCCCCCGTCTCAGGCGCAGAGTGGCACACCGTGTGTTTTTAGTCGGTTCGATTCCGACACACCGCCCCGCCGGAAACCCCGGTGGGGTGAAGGCCTGAGGGGGATTCCACAGGTAAAAAAAGAATAAAGAAAATGGGCCACCGGTATCCTCACTCACTCGGTGAAACAAAGCGCAGTCGCTGTTTCACACTGGTTTTCTGTGTGGCCATAAAAAAAATGTTTTAATTGATTGCCGTCGCTTGCAACATCCACGGGTTGCGGGACAAGTCGCTTGTCGACGCTCTGCGACGCGCGCGCGTCCCTCATATCCCTTGACAGTCGTTTGACAGGCTTTGAGCAGTGAGGACGTGTGTCGCTTTATAATCTAAAACGGCAGTAGTGTGGTCCAACGAGAATATATAGACACTTATCGAGTTGTACTAAAATTCTTATTTAATATATGAAGAATTTAATATACAAAATAATTTTATGCCTTTATTAATTCTTTGCAAACTTCTGTTACAATTTGACAAATAACTTGTATTGACACCCTATATCTCCGGTTGCCCAGTATCTCAATGCTATAGCAAAACTGATGTGACGGTCGACAGATTTCCGAAACTTTGTATCTTGCTTGGCTACAGCTGGCGCAACCATATTTAATAGTATTTCGAAATTCTATTAAATTTTTCGAACCATCCGTCTTACATTCGAAGACTGCTTATTAATCTCGACCTCACCCTTTGCAGAAAATATTCTCGAAACCATCACATTTTTTACGTTTTGTCATAGTTTTCCGAATAATTACGTAAGCTGCACTGAACAACACTACCGCTTCGGGCGACGTACTGATCAACACTGGTTAGTATAAACGAGTCATGCGTCAAGCGACATGTCCCACAGAGTTCAGGAGATTTTTACGTGGATATCTGGCGATAAGTCTCCACGCATGTCCGCTACTGAAAACGTGGCTTAACAATACAGTGTCACCATTAGAAGTCCAATTCATCTAAGAGTTTCGAAAAACCTCACTAAGGTAGCAAAATAGGCAGAACAACATCACTGCAAAAATGAATGAAGTAATTAATAAGAATGAACTCAAAAGTTTCAACTCACGTATTGCTGGCCATAAATACCAAACACGAGATTAAAATAAAAGAAAACAAAACACGCTCCAATACGTAGTAGACCCTTTCTCTCGGTTAGTTCTAAATTTAAAAAAAAACATCAAAACCGGTTACCGGACTTCGAAGATAAACTGGATAAGGAGAAATTCATTCACAACATTCTATAATAAAAAGAACGCATTTGAAGAAGCCGTTAGCAATTATACTTAGACCTCTCATTACTAAACTATGTATCATAGTGATGGGTCTTGTTTAAACTGGTTACTAAGCCGACAAAGTTACTTTTAAAGTTATCGAAATTATTATGATTCTTATGTCTATGACTTACGGTATAATTTAGAAGAGTTCAACGAAGATGAACCATAAATAAAAGCGGTTTCCAAGACTAGTTCAACACTACTTTCCACTTCACGGTCAAGAACATTAGTGTGGCCGTGTTGAAATTTTTACCGTAAATTAGGGAGAATTATAAGTGCTGTTTTTTACTGTTATAATATTCAGTTCTTAATTTTTTTTATGCCGCAGCAATATGTTGTTTTTAAATGTTTTTGGTAATAGTAAGAATTATATTGTGTAATTTAATATATTTTTATCAAAACCGATATTGAAAACTTTACTTTTAAATGTGGATTAACCGTTTAGATGTGGATTAACCGGAATTTAAAAATATATTATAGCAGCATTATTTATTTTAAAATAAATATAATCAATTTTTAAAAGTATATTATTTACAAAAATGTGAATACGAAACTAAATAATGTTTGTCGCATAACTAAATAAATAATATATAAATATTTTTAATAAAATAGTTCTGGGCTTCAAAGATATCAAAATTTATTATGTAACATTTTTTTATGTAATACTAATAAACAAAGAAATAGGTATGTCTGATTTTCAACGCATGCCAATATATAATATTTTGCACCTAAAAAGTGGGGAGATTTGACTTTACTGATAGTATTCTACACCCTACTATCAGTCCATAAGTCCACAGTTCCATTGCCATTGCACTAACAGCCGTGCACCTGAGTACCCGTGTATCAGTGCCTGAAAAAAAAAAACAAAACTATCATGGCGTCCTACGCGGTTTCGCGCGCATTAAGACGAGTGTCTCCATTCTTTTATCAAAAAAGATTGGAATCGACAGTGGCGAGTTTAACAAAAGATGAAATTTTAATATTGTTGCGGCCCCCTTTTACGAATTGGAGCAATGTTATTAGAGATGCGGAGAAAGTGGTCGGATATCCAACTTCATTTATGAATCTCAGGTGTTTGTTGAGCGATGAATTCGCAAATTTGGCGCTATATTTAAGAAAATTGGTAAGTCCATTAATTTTTTTCTTCTTTACATAGCTAAATAAAATGGAATCTCCTCCGCTGCATATTCGTTTAGATCTTCTAAACTACTCAACAGATTACAATGCAGTTTTCAGTAATATAAAGTGATCGAAAAGAAACATATAGATGTGTAATACTTATAGTGAAAGAAATCCGAGAATTTCAAATATTTTCGTGTGAAGTCAGGCCGGGTCGCTAGTTATAAAAACGAAAGTTTGTATGGATGTACCGTTCACGCAAGAACGGCTCAACGGTTGTGGGTGAAATTCGGCACAGAGATAGATTATAGTTTGAATTAGCACTTAGGCTATACGGCACACAGGCACAGGGGCCCACAGTACATCATAGTAATGTATAATTTCTTGTATGTACTTATGCCAGTAATCTAATTAATAATATTCAAAGAATTTTTCATCAATTCCAGTCAAAATAACAACTTTTTTTAGCCAACTGCGAAAGAAGAAGGGTTATGTTTTCGATTGTATGTATATTTCTTTGGCCCGGGTTTAGAACCCGAACGACTTGTCGCATTTTTATGTAAGTGGTGTTAATGGATTCGTCTTAGCCGTGAGAGTGACACTGAGTACATCAAAATTAAAAAAATATATTAAAAATAAAAACTGAACTAAATAAAGATGGCAAATATTGACGCTGTCTGGTTTTTTATTTTAAATAATTCGTTACTTATTTTAAATTATAATTGTGACTTTGTATTTGCCAGCAATGTCAAACATATACTAATACAATGTTATTGCAATTGCTTAAATATTTTCTGTTGAATAATAATTGTGGACAGTATAAATTTGTTATGAAATTGGTTCTTAAAATTATTGTGATTTGTTTGTTGTGATATTTTATTTTCATTTTGATAATAACGTTCCATTATAAGGACGCGCTTAATAAATTCAACCTTTTTTGTATCATTAATAATATACAAAAAGATAAAAAAGATTAGAAAAAGACGAACTTTGAACAAAATTTATATTCCCTATGTCACCTGAAACGTTTTGACGAATCGAATGACACGACATTCATCAAAACAGGTTTAGTAGTTTAGACCATACGGTGGAACATACATATATAGACTGCCAAAAATATTACCATTCAATTATATTAAATGTAATGTAGGTTTGTTACTAGTTGATTATATAAAAGTTGATTTAATTTCTTAAAGCCACAAATCTTGGAAAAGTAAATATATTTTTAACATAGACCATAGCTTTTAGTGAAATGAATGACTTATGTTGAGGTGAAAGTCAAGTTAGAATATATTTAATATCATTTTAATAATTAATTTATAGCCAAGAGCATCGACAAACTATCAGAATTTTGTTACTCTTTACCCGAATGCGAAAGAAGGAGGGTTATGTTTTTCGAGTGTACGTATGTGTGTATGTTACTTTGGCACGCCTTAGAGCCTAAACGGCTTGTCGTGTTTTTATGTGAGGTGTCAATAGATCAATAGATCGTCTTAGCCGAAAAATTGTAAGCGGTAGGGTTTTTTTTAATGATTCATCACTTGTTTGTTTAATCAATGTTCATGAATTTATAACAAGTAATGAATTATTAAAAAATAAAACCCGACTGCGTCAATATCATAAATTATTATATATCAAAAATTCTTTATTTTGATATCGCACTCGATGTATTTTGAAAACACTTTATTTTTTAGATTAATTGGCTCGAAAAATCCTTAATTTTGTTATTTTTTAATTTTGATGTACCCAGTGTCACTCTCAGGGCTAAGACGAATCAATTGACATCACTCATATGAAAATACGACAAGCCGTTTAGGCTCTAGTACGAACCAAAGAAATATACATACATACATGCATACACTCGAAAAACATAACCCTCCTTCTTTCGTAGTCGGGTAAAAAAACCAATTTGTGGTTTATTTCTGCACATCTTTCCTGGAGCCTTCTATTTGTAAAGACCGACGTGTAAAAATATCTGTAATAGATTTACTTCCAAAAATTAATATCATATATCACTGTTGGGCACAGGCCTCTCTTTAGAAACGAGGTTATGGTTTACTATAATACGCTGGCCAGACGATTTAACCGTGAAAACGTTACAAACAAAGTTACTTTCAAATTTATAATATTAACATGAAATTGAGCGTGTGTTTCACTTAACCGCTCAACTTTCTTAATCTCAGAGGTCACCAGGCTAAGGTCCCTTTCATAAAAAAAAGTTTTACATAAGACCTTGATAATTATCAGATACATCAAGATTGTACCGTTCTGACTGTAGACTGTCAGTCGAACAACATAGTATATAGTACTTATACAAATGCTTACTGTTCGACTTTTTGTTACGAATAACAACATAATAAAAAAAAAACGGTATAGTCTATATAAGGCGCTCATAGCCCTGTTGCACTCGGTGATTAGAAACAATCAGCGAGGGCAAGCAACGACGGCGCGGTCAGTACCTGGATGGGTGACCGCTGGTGGCATGTTACCATGAGCGTCTCCGTGATTCGGAGGTCACGTTAAGCAGTCGGTCCCGGTTGTTATCATAGGATAACAGTCGTGAAGCTTAGTTGGAGGCCTTCGGGCGGCTTAAAAACATCCAACGGTAAGATTACGTAGCCACAACGTTGTCTTGCCAGTCCCCAACCCGCACTTGGCCAGCGTGGGGACGTATGGCCTTAACCCTCTCCTGAGAGGAGACCCGAGCCCAGCAGTGGGACATTATGGGTTGTTGATTTATTGATTGTATAGTCTATGGGAACTGCCGATTGTAGTGAAAACTCTTTGTAAGTATAGCTAATATATAAAATTCTCGTGTCGCGGTGTTTCTTACCAAACTCCTCCGAAACTACTGGATCGATTTTTATGAAATTATTAGGTCTGAGATAAGTCACCATCTATTTTTCATATCCCTAAATGATTAGGGTGACCCAACTCTGAATTTCTTTTTTAAACTAAATCTGTTGCTTGAACGATTCATATTTATTAAACTCGCTGTATTTACCTAATTTTTGATCAGTATATATTTCATATATAGTGTATATTTAAGGTTGTCTGGAAAAGATTACATTAGACAATAAGACCGCCCTTTGTACACTGGGTTTCACATTTTATGTACTCTCTTCTAACTGTAATATTATAGTGTCCAAATAAAGAGTTTTCTATCTATCTATATTTCGGTATTCACATTTTTACGTAATGCAACACTGCCAATTTTCTCACTGAGTTACAATAAACAGAAACTAACAGCGTCACGGTGTATTGCTGCCAATTAACTCCATGCTAAACAACTATGCTTAATCGATGATTCTACTCATAGAGTTAACTACCTAGTTAGCAACGGGGTATTAGACTTTATGTTTGTATGTTATAACATTGTTATTATTACGTTATTTTAGTAGCATATTCTGAGCAATTAGCCATTAGCTCACCGCTGCCTTTTGAAGCCTCTTTTTTTCAAGAAGCACACGGCCGGGATGGATTGCTTACTCGAATGAATCCACGATCGAGTAGAATTGAGGTCATTTATTCATTAACCGTCCAAGACAGATTTTATATGAAGAGTACGATCATTTGTCCTAAGCCCTCCTACAAATGTACAGATATAGACTGCCAAAACTTATGTCCTTCCTTTTGGCCTCGCCGTAATAGGTAAGGCGCTTATAGCCCAGTTACACTCGGTGATTAGAAATAATCACCGAGGGTAACCAATGACGGCGCGGCCAGTACCTGGATAGGTGACCGCTGGTGGCACGTTACCATTCGGTCCCGGCTATCATACGAAAACAGTCGTGAAACTTAGTTGGAGGCCTTCGGGCGGCTTAAAAACATCCAATGACAACATTACGTAGCCACAACGTATTCTTACCAGTCCCCAACCCGCATTTGCGGCGCCAGCACGGGGGCGTATGACCTTAACCCTCTCCTGAGAGGAGACCCGAGCCCAGCAGTGGGACATTATGTGTTGTAGATGATTGATGATAATTGATGTAATAGGTAAAAGGTATAAAATCATTAGATTTTACATACACCATACGTAGTAAATCATTTTAAGAAGAAATAATAAATTTCAATTTTTTTCTTTAATGAGACGTGTTAATAGAATAATACCAATGAAAATCTCTTATTTTTAGCAATAATCTATATAAATAAAAATGTATGATCAAATGTGTTGCTAAGAATAAAACTCTAGAACCGCTTGACCAATTTTGCTAATTCTTTTTTTGTTATGTTTGTTATCGAGAGAACCGATTATCAACGAAAAATATTCCGAGAACGGGGATAGTTTATTCCTGAGATGCAGACGATGTTGCGCGGTGCAATTATCATAATCAACAACAACCCATAATGTCCCACTGCTGGGCTCGGATCTCCTCTCAGGAGAGGGTTAAGGCCATACGTGCAATTAGATTTCAATAAAATCTAATTATACAAAATAAACCTTTTTGATCAGCACCTATTTCCATTGCTTATTCATACGCCCCACGCGTAAATGGGACGCAGCAAGTCATATCCGACCTTCTTAACATCAGAAATTGCTAACCATTTTATTATATAACTCCTACTAATTGATAAAACAATTCAATTTGGAGGACATTATATGGGAACTTTAAAATTATTATCACACCTACAAATATGACACTCTTTGCCTGTTCTATTAGCATATATTTGAGAGATTACGTGTAGGGCAAACTCATGATTACGTAGTTTGACAAATAGTGTAGAGAATATTATTTAATCAATCAAATCAACAACCCAGGATGTCCCACTGCTGGGCTCGGCTCTCCTCTCAGGAGACGGTTAAGGCCATACGTCCCCACGCTGGCCAAGTTCGGGTTGGGGACTGGCAAGACTACGTTGTGGCTACGTAATCTTACCGCTGGATGTTTTTAAGCCGCCCAAAGGCCTCCAAGTAAGCTTCACGACTGTTATTCTACGATAACAACCGGGACGGACTGTTTAACGTGTACTGATATATAGTAATATATCAACATCATAATACAATAAATACAAAATTATTTTACATAGAAAACACCCAAACTCAGAAACAAATACTCGCAGGTCATACAAACATTTGGTGTGACCCGAGAATCGAACCCGAAAGTTCAAGCACCGCACTCACATGCGCTACTACTGTGCCACTGAGACAGTCAAAATGTCCGAATATATTTATTTATTTTTATCGTATAATAGTTTTCTAGGTGCATAATTAAATTAATGATCATTCAGTTTAGGTACAAACAATTTTAAAAGTAATAATTTTAAAAAGCATCTTTCTTTGTATACTTAAACTGTATAAATTATAATTTATATTCTAGTTAATGATTAGGTAAATTACCAAGGTTGCATGTAGGTATTGGCAAATGAGGTTCACCGCAAAGATTTTACTGTTTCTCAACAGCGTGATATTCTATAAAAAGTTAAAATATTTTAAAAGTATTTCCACGAAAGTTTTCAATATAATTCTTCACTTCACTTCAACAGCCATTACTAGTCTACTTTTGTACGTAGACTTTTAGACAGGAGGCTCCGGCATGAATGGGTCGGCTCCACTAGAGTGATACCACGGCCTCACAGAAAACCGGTGTGAGACCGCGCTTGCGCTGTGCTTCTGACTGAATGAGTGAGAGGATACCGAAGGCGAATACCCCAACCTCGCCTCATTCCCCTCTCTATCCCCCAAAGGCTGGCAACGCACTTGTGAGGCCTCTAATGTTGGGTGTGTCCATTGGCGGCGTTAATCACTTACCATCAGGCGATATATATGCTGGTTTGCTAGCTTTTACAAATAAAAAACGATAACGCCGGCCAAACGGATTCGTATAGGATTTGTGGCAAGTTTTTTTTCTCATTACATAGCTGTTATCCTGAAAAATTTATGTTGATTTTAGACACAAATTCGAAACTGATCTTCTAGTAAAAATACATACATGAATATTATAGAAAATTATTTGACACTCGTACGTTATTATATCCCAAATGAGGTACAAAGAACTTTCTGCATGTATCTCTATGCAACGAGAAGTAAAACTTGATTTAAATTCCATACCAAACCGTGTGGCCAGCGTGGTAATAGGTCAGAACCTCATTTCCAAACAGAGGCCTATGCCCATCATCCAACTATTAACGGCTGTTTACATTATAATGTTGAAGATTAACATGTAAATGTATTTGTGTCTTAATGTATAAAGATTTAAGAATTTCTAATGCGTTCCACATATAGTAAAAAAGTTACCACACTTTTGCTTGACCTTGCGTATAAATTCAACTTTCAAAATGTGTGTCAGTTGCCAAACTAAGAAACCAGTTTCATTTTTGAAATTAAGTATTTTTGAATGTATGACTGCCTTGTTGGTTAGCGTAAGCAGCCGCAGATCAAGAGGTCTTGGGTTCGATACTCGGGTCGAACTGCTGCTGGGCTTTTCTAACAAGAAATTCTTAATAGCAGCCCGGAGTATGGAAGGTAACGGTGTTTCTAGCCCGTGCCTCGGAGAGCACGTTAAGTCGTCGGTCCCGGTTGTCATGAACAACTATTACTGGGACTTCAGTTACTGGGAAGTCAATGCCCTCAAATACACTGAAAAATAATTCAACCTTCGATCTCAGTTCACCCTTAGGGTTGCGGAGGTCCGATGCCAGTCGCTCCGTGTAATGCCTGATATTCAGGTGAACTAGTAACCGACCCCAAATAATATTGGGAAACATAAAGCCTAGGAGGATGAGCAAGATGATGAAATATTGTTGTAACATATGATTTTTTTTTTTCCTACAAACTACCTGAGTACCAGACGTAGTATTGAACTCATTATCATCATAATCAACAACTTTTAGCAGACTACTGTTGGACCTAAATTTTTCTTTAGGAAGAATGTTTTGTCCTATAGTTTAGTACTCTTTTTATCGTGAGAGTAAAACGCTTTGGCATGCATGGGCATGCTCAACCGAAGTAATGCTACGGCCGTACAGAAAACCGGTGTGAAACAGCGATTGCGCTGTGTTTCTGACTGAATAAGTGAGAGGATACCAGAGGAAAATGCCCCAACATCTTTTTTCCTTTTTATAGGGGGCAAACGAGCAGACTTATAACCTAATGGTAAGCGATTAACGCCGCTCACGGGCAGCAGAGAAGTTACAAGTGCGTTGCTGGCCTTTGACGGACGGTGTGGGGGATGGGGGAGGGGTTGGGGTAAATGGATCTCCGGTAGCCTCACTCATTCGCTGAAACACAATTCGCTGATCACTGCGGTCGAGTCAGCCCATTTATGCCGAAACGTGGCTCTCCTACGGTAGTATTTAGTGCAGACATAGGTATAGTAGTATAGGGTATTAGAAATTTATATATAAAAATATTTTAAAACCTTTTTTTTTCTTTACAGGTAGGCAGCAACCATCTTGTAATGCAAACAGCCAAGAACGTCCTTTACGGTGATTCAAAAAGCCTCCAACCCTGGGGTCTTATCATTCTCTTACTCTCAAAGTCAGTAAAGACCACCAGCTGTACCCCCCAAGTTAAGAAGAACGAAGAAGATACCAGAGTCCTTGCAGAGCTTACAGAAATGATGAGAACTGGTCACTTGATACACAGAGGAATCGTCAACGTACCGTTTGCAACGAGGTCGAAAGCCACCGAATCTGCTATATTTGGTAATAAAATAGCCATATTATTAGGCGATTATCTTCTAGTAACTGCTAATGGTATGCTTGCAAATCTAAGGAATTCTGACGTCTCCTATATTATTTCAAGTGCATTAAAAGATCTATCTGAAGGCGAATTCTTTGGGGAAAGAGACGAACAAAATATGCCTTTGCCAGGTAAACCTAAAGTTACAGGGAAAGATTATGAAATTACTTTCGACACTAATGCTATGGATGTAGATGATCTTTTGGGCAAACCAAGAAAGGAATGGACTGCGAGAACAGTTTACAATGGTGTTAGTCTTTTAGGAAGAAGCTGTCAATCGGCCATGGTACTTGATAGACAAAATAGGGAGACACAGAATCAAGCCTATCAGTTCGGTTGCCATGTAGGCTTAGCGTGGCAGGCTGCAACAGAAATTCAACAATTAACTTCAGACAGTAAGGAGCAATTTTGCTTGGCTAGTGCACCAGTGCTATTTGCTCTCGATAGTAATCCTGAACTATACAAAGTTATAGATCAAGCTAAAAATGACGTCAAAGACGTTGATTACGAAGATCTGAAATTTAATATTTTAAAGACTGATGCTGTTGATAAAACTAAGACGTTATATGAAGAACATGCTAAGAGAGCTACTGAGTATATTGAAAGTATAGGACAAAATGAATCAGTTGAAATGATAAAGAAATTAATAAATACTTTCTAAGTAAAGTTTAATCAATTATCTGTTAATAAATTTGATTAAATAAATTTATGTTTAATACATTAAAAATATATATATTTATTTTAAAATAACAGAAAACATTCGTCATGGCATGTCATGTTTGAAGAACATAAGGTGCTCAATGATTGAATGAATTCTATGTATAAACTCCGTTTAATTATTCATGTTTAAGTTAATAAATAAGTGTTGTAAAGTTAAATTATGGTTATCATTAATTAATTTTGTAATCGTTTCATTTTTAGTCGTTTCTGTTACTGCATATCTCTTTGAGTAATTTCAAGTAACATAATCTTAAAAGTGTTTCACGCGTCAGATTGGCTGACTTTCTTCTACGGAAAGTAGTCTATTATCTTTAGATTTACTCGTACGTTAAAGAGCGGGTTCTTTTGCTGAACAAGCTTGTCTATATAATCATTAGACAAATAAAGAAAGATACTAACAATTGCAGACTACTTATTTAGGGCAGCGGCTATAGCTGCATGTATTTCGGTTATCGCGGTAAGGAGTATCTCATGTCTTTCCTCAAGTATCAAAGTATGTGCACGCCGTGCTTCATTCAAATCGGTGCAGTGGATTAGCCGTGAAAGTGTAACAGACAGACAGAGCTACGAACGAACGAATTTATCATCCCGATTCGGTTTTAAAACAAACATATGGCTTGGGAACAATGAGTTTGCAAATACATGTTATACATTGTCAGAAGATACCAAATTTTTTTTTATATATCAGAAGATAAGACCAAAAGTCCGCTAACAGTATATTAATAGAACTTTAATATGGCCAAGTACTTTGATTGTGAGGGTTTGATGGCAGTCGCTTCGTTTAAAAAAAACATAAGTTTAGCCATATCGTAGCAGACTGAAAGTCGATCCCAACTAAGTGGGCGAAAAGGCTTGGACCATGATAAGTATCAAGCCATGGAGACATTTATGAGTATTTTCAATGAAATAGAGAACTGTCAAATCAAATTAGCACCTTTTCATTATACGTTTAAATTACACACGCAGTATTATGTTTGTGTGAAATACTGATTCGTGACCTCATACCTAGCTAATCTAGAATATTTAATATCTATTTATAGATATAATGTGGTGATTTACCACATATGGCGTACAACAAAGAAATACTACAACGCCATCTATCAAAGACTTACCGAACTAAGAAGTAACTAATCCTGTTTCGCGATATAGAAATTCTCATACCGATTAACGTATGTACAACTGTTGTGGCGCGGATCGTAAGGAAAGTTCATTTTGCCTGATTGGCGGACATGACACCTGTTTCTTTACAATAAGTTAGCTAGAATGATATTCCAGGATGTATTTACATATGTTCCATTTAATGATTCAGGCGGAATAATAAATTTTATAGGTAAAATCTTAAAATCTCGATGTCTTCCTTAATACGCAAATAATTATTATAAAAGATATTATAAAATGATAAAATAACTTTTAGGTTCTAACTACTAATAGTACCGTAATTATTATAATAGTACTTAATTAAATGAGTTAATTAACTTAATAAAAAGTGTACTTATTAAAACAAAATTTAAAGTAAACTTCTTTGTACCTTTATTTGTCCTTTTGAGGCCTTACATTACACAACCTATTTATAAATTAGCTTTCCTTTCAATATCGTCGTAAGAGGTTGGATCACGGATCTATTATTTCCATCGCTTCCTACTGCGCCAAGTGTTGTGGTTTCAAAACCCACATGGAACAACACTTTGTGTGATCTATAAATTGTTTTTCTAAGTCTAAAGTACATTTGTGTCCGTTTCATGTATGTTTGTAAAGATCCCCGTGACACAGGAATGTATATTCCTAATACGGGAACTGTAAAAAAATACAAACAAAAAAGAAAAAAATGGGTCTATTGTCCACCTAAAAATACTGATTGGATTACTGCCTACCGAAGACCCGTAGTCCAACTATAATACCCGACCAGTTGTAAAACGTGTCAAGTTGTCTGTGTATTATATTTTTTCTTATGTATGCATGCAGGCTATAACTACTCTGTCTGATGGTAAGCACGAGTAGCGTTTAAGAGTAGTGGTCACCATACTCATTGGTAATACAGACAACGCAACAATGCCCTATAGTAACGTACATTATGGCGGTTTATTGAGATGCTTTTTCATCATTGGGCTTCTGGTCTGGCATTCACAAGCGAACCAATGGTCTTTTGTGAGAGGGTTGTACCACGCTGATCGAATTAACTCATTCAGCAGTACGAAATAGAAATATAGAGGCGCTCCATAGCCCTGATGCACTCGATGATTAGAAATAATCACCGAGGGTAAGTAACGACGGCACGGTCAGTATCTAGATAGGTGACCGCTGGTGGCATTTTACCATGAGCGTCTCCGTGATTCGGAGGTTACGTTAAGCAGTCGGTCCCGGTTGCTATCTTACGATAACAGTCGTGAAGCTTAGTTGGAGGCCTTCGGGCGGCTTAAAAACATCCAACGGCAAGATACGTAGCCACGACGTATTCTTACCAGTCCCCACTTGACCAGCGTGGGGATGTATGGCCTTAACCCTCCCCTGAGAGGAAACACGAGCCTAGCAGTGGGACATTATGGGTTGTTGATGATTGACGATACAAATATTGATGGAATCTCATACGCAATGTTCAGCGATTAGGTCGGAAAGCAGCAAACCCAGGCGGTCGGATATACAACCCAGCGGAATCTGTACTATGATGATTAATTAATCATACAATTCATTAAAATAATTGGAATAATTTAACCAATATTTTCATGTCTGGGTCATCCATTTGCATTGAATTCCAAATCAAAAAGAGTTTAAATTGATACAGCGATTGAGTAATTAAATACCTCGGCAAAAAGAGTATCGCCATCTCTGATAAGAGCCTTGTAACGGAGCCAAATATTCAAGACAACAGTAATGCAAATAGAAAGTAAACTTGAAATAAACCGACGAGGTATACTCATCATATCATCATCATCATCATCATCAAAACCTTCATACTAAAGAGAGGCTTATGTCAAGAAGTAAACTGTTACAAAATGTTAATAAAACTATGTAGGGAGATCGTTTTTTGTTTTATAGAAAGACGGTCCCCATTTCTTGTCATCCACATTTGTTATATTTTTTATCATTAACTTCATCATGACGAAGGCTTGAAGACTTTAAATACTTGAGGATAGGAGAAATAGCTGATGATGAAAAAGTGATTAACCTAGAATTTTAATATTCCATTTTTACCATTTATTTTTGCCACAACATAGTACAACATACAATCTAGAACGATCGGGTAATAATCATTGCATTGTGCAAAGGCTACCAATTCAGTTCTTGCTGAATTGAAGCACAGCATTGGTTTATAGCTGGTCCCTGACATTTGCGCTGATAATCAGAAAACACATACTGACGAACACAAATAAACAAGCCGGCGTATCGCCTGATGGTAAGCGGCGAGAACTGCTCATGGACAACATGGCAACACCAGAAGCGTAGCAATAAGTTGCCGGCGTTTGGGCGTTGGGAAGGGGGATGGGAGTATGGGACTCCGGTATTCTCACTCTCTCTATGAAACACGAGCGCTGTTTCACACCAGTTTTCTGTGAGGTTGTGGTATCACTCCGGTCGGGCCGCCGAAGCGTGACTCTCCCACGGTAGCTGATTCATACATTGCTATTCTATCTGGCCGTTCTTAATCTCCGTTCCATGTGTCTATTACTCTTGGGGTGCGGTTTCTAAAAAAATTACAACAACAACCCTTACATATAACTCATACATATCCCATCAGACCTTCTAAATATGATAACTATTAAGACAAACGTTGACAATAGTTATTTAATGGAGGTTACCGGCCGGATGCGTAAACCTTCGTGAGTCGGAGAGCACGCAACCAGCTAACAACTAAACATTGCCGAACTAATAAGCGAAACGACAATATTACAAAATTATGTAACGCATGGCTTATGTAAACCTTGACCCACTCAGATGATAATTATATCTAACCAACTACGAATACAATAGAGTATTAAATCAGATGGGACTGAGAAACTCAAGATTTATACAAAGGATATCTTCAAAACGACTTAGTTGTTATCTTCAATAAATACTTAAAAATAAGCATCGTAAAACATTCGATCCACATTCACATTGGTGGCGCAGTGGTAGAGTACGCGACTGCCGTTCTTAAGGTCTCGGGTTCGATTGCCGGGTCGGACCAAATGTTTGTATGATCTGCTCGTATTTGTTACGGAGTTTGGGTGTTTTCTATTTATAATATGTATGTATTTAACAATAAAATATAATAAGTGTTTATATCACTTGTCTAGTACCCATAACACAAGCTCTGCTTAGCTTGGGACTAGATGGCGTGTGTTAAATGTCCGAAATATTTATTATATTTCGGAGCCATCACATTATTTGCATAGATGCGTATAGACGTCTCAAGTTCGCTTCCCGGGCCAGCTCAAAAGTGTTGGTGGGTTTTACAAACAATACATTCTTAATTACACCTGAGTACCGAAGTTTGGCGATGTTTCAAACCCGTGCATCGGAGTACACGTTAAGCCGTCGGTCCTGGTTGTCATGAACATCAATGGCGATCGTTACGGGGAGGTCAGTGTCCTCAAATATGTTGAAAACTAGTTTAACATTTAAATTAGTTCACCCTCATCATTATTATCACTAACAAACTCTAATAGTCCATTGCTGAACATAGGCATCTCTTTAGAAAAGAGGTCATATATTACACTTCATTTATATATTAGACTAGGAAGAGGCTGCCTGAGAATAAATCTGGGGGAGTATCCCTGGTGAGAGTACTCAACGATCGGTCCTGAGAGTCAGACAGAGTCACGATTTAGATATAGGTATTCGCTTCGTGGGTACAGGTGTCCTTGGGCAGCGGTAATGAGTTAAGCTCACACTATGTCCCCGTTGCTTATTTTGCCATAAATAAAAAAGCTAACGTCGGCAGCAAAGAGTATCATTATTCTTTGTGTTTCTTCATTAAATTTTCGAGACAATGAATTTGAAATACTGGCTCAGAAATGTGTATATTAAATGTAAACCAAGTTAAAGAGAGATTGTAACTCAAACTTGTCCTGCAAGTTTTCATTATGAGTCGTATAAAGAAAGTAATGTGTTACCATTGAAAAGTTTACAACGAGACTAGAATAAAACAAAAATAGATGTAACTTAAGTACTATTTAATTATTATTTCTACGTATGGTCCTCTCATAATGACGTTACTGTGCCTGATTATCAAGGAAGACCTTAACCAAGACCAAAACAAGGAAGACTTAGATTAAGTTATATACAGCAAGTAAATGAGAAAGTACGTACGTGGCCTCTCAAGAGGTCAAACAGATCGCAGAAAATACATTGAGAGAGAGAGAGAGGGAGAGAGACAAGAGAAATAGAGATTTTACAGAATTTTCTTCCTCATACTTCACTTACGGATAGATGTTGAGAGATCTTGGTGATCGTCTGGAGACAAACACGCAAACGAATTTAGCTGCCACTTCTGATACTTCGTGGTATTGCTGGTATTCCAAGATTGTCTTCAGACTAGCATTACAGTAAGTAAATAAATAAATATTTCGGTTATTTAACACACAACGCCATCTACTATCAAGCTAAGTAAGAGCTTGTATTACAGGCAACTGATATAAACACATATATGCTTTTTATAAATACATACATATTATACATAAAAAAGACCCAAGTTCCGAAATAAATATTAGACGATCATACAAACATTGGGTCCGACCCGGGAATGAAACCCGAGACCTCATGCACAGCACTCGCTTACACTACACATAACTAGAAAAAAATCGTATATTACGGCCGTTGGTAGCCATTGCTGTTAAGTTTTCACCGGAGTCGTCACAATTAGGGTATTTAGGTAGGCGGGTGTCTCATTCTGTTGTTTAAATACAACATATCCCTATGAGCAAGTCATTACCCCAATCATAGAATTCAAATTGGAGCACCCTAATAATTCGGCATTTTTAAAGTAAAAATCTGTAAACCCTGATAATTCATCTAAGCGAATAAAAAAAAATAACTCGCATGTTTGCTAGTGACATCTATTTATTTGGAAAGTAAACGAAATCGCAAAGAGGCCGTTGAAATATTGAAAACTGAATGTTTCTTAGTATAAAAACTTATCGATAGGTGTCACTGTTTGAAAACGAAAGTTAACAGTATTTTCTTTCGTCGATTTACAAAATAAATGAGAGTCATAGATAATACCATAGTCGTTAAATGATCAAGTGACCTGTCTACTATTTTGACCCTTATACCAAAGAATCACAGTTTCGTGCCCCTACATGTATATATATATATATATAT